>JAQGBH010000058.1:0-86254 GCA_034698265.1 Sminthurinus aureus
ATCTACTATGACAACAGTTACAATATTTTTAACAATATAAAGTAAAGTACCAGATTCGAAGGTCGGGTTCCCGAATATTATATGTTACGTAGTTGACATTACATTTATTACTGTTTGCTATTTGCATTTGATTTGTGATTTGTAATTTGTCTCATCCTGCTCATTTCTGTTCATGTAAAAGCTACCTGTACACAAATATCAAAATGCATTTAAAAATTTTGTCCCTGAGATTGAAATTTTTTCCTGTTTGTCAGAGATTCCTGAGTTATGTATGTCATACACAGTAGACAGTACACAGTGGTCAACGTTCAAGATTCAAGAGAAAATGGGTACATATTTAATCTATAATATGTAATCTCGGATCTTGTTCGGCAAATGAAGTGGGAACAAAGTCAGGTGTACCAAAAAATTTGATGTAATATATAATGATTGTGGATGACAGCAAATGTTTTATTTTATATTTGTGGCTATAATAATGTGTATCATAGTTCCTCCCCATTACGTCTTCTCATCTTCTCCTCATTCAACTTAACTATGTGTACAAAAGCTTCTCACTATACCGTTTGTTGTTTTATTCCAAAAAGACACTAATATTATGTAAGTTTTGATGATGAGCTCATACATTCTACACACTATACACTATATACGACACTATACACAGTGCATTGGTTCATAACGTCATGAGTCATAAGAACGGGCGGTAAGTACAGCAATGGATATTTTCAGATAGATGTGAGATAGAATGGAGAGGGAGAGGGAGAAAGAGAAAATTTATCGACATTCACCTGTTTGAATGCCAGATACTAGAGGATAGAGGATCAAGAAAGAGGAAGAGCAACTAACTAATCACTGTACATAAACAAAATACCTGTACACATAAATATACATAAAAAGTAGTTTAAAGCCAAATTCAGGCCTCAAATCCTGTTAAAGGAGGATGAAACTATCGTTTTAAATTAAGGATCAAAATAAAAAGCACAAGAGTCTTACTCGTCTAAACCTATAGCTTGGACATTGGGCATACATATTACATATAGTCATATAGATAGTCGTCATGTAAGTAATACGTAATGCATAATGTCCGTTCACCACCACAGTGTTTTTTTGTTTTGTTTTCATTTTTGTTATTTGTAGTAATAAGTTGAAGCTCACTCAAATATAAAAAAAGGAGGAGGAGGAGAAGAATAAAAACAACAAAGAAGACGACAACGACCAAGAGTAAAGAGTAAAGAGTGACTAATAATAATATTATGCTGTAAGTATGTATGCATATCATATGTATGTACACTTGTACAATAGTTTGAAGCTTGAAGCAGTATATCAGTGAGCATCATCTTGGAATATACGTATCTATATGTAATGTGTTGTTTTGTTGTTGTTGTTATTGTTTTGTGTGTGTACTGTGTACATTATATGAATAACCAGCCATTATTACCTAGTGTTTATCTCCTTTTTTCCTCTCTCCCTCTCTCCGCTCTCCATTTGAATGTGAATTTGAATGTTGAATGTTGACTGTGTATTGGTTTTAGTTTAACTTTACATTTACCAAGCTCGCGCGGTCGTTTCAAAGGCAGTTCAGTGTGAAGAAGAAGAAGAGGAGAAAGAGAGGGAAGAAAAGGACTTTTCTTCTTTTTCAAAGAAGGTGTTACTTATTCATCAAGTGGATATATTATCATGTGTGTTTGTATGGATTCATGTGCAAGAAAGGAACATTGAGCTTTTGCTGGAATGGATGAGATACGATTAGTTAGCAAAGACGTCCTCCTTCAACTACTCTTCTATTTCGTTTATCTATTTCTCCCTTCAATTATAAGTACAGCATACAATACAGCTCTCGCTTACTCTCCTATGATGATACATGATCCAAACAGGCTGAGTGAGCACTGCACACTGAACACGGAGCACATTTATTTATATAGGAGAACTATTCCAAGAGAAATCTTCTTCCGTTTTCTTGTTCAACTACCTTTCATATTCTTTTCTTCTTTGCCTTCTTATTATACGTCTCAAGAGAAATATTTCAAATTCTAAATATGCATCATTTACTCTTCATACACCGTTTTTGTAGTTTGTACATGTTTGATGTTTGAAGAAAGAAAAGTAAAAGATGGTTTGTTCCTTCACATCTCATCCACATCCACACATACAGATAATTTACTTTGAACTATATCATATAAATAAGAGTAATGTGAATAGTTAATAGCAATGTGTGTGCTGGATGTGTGCCGTGTGTACTTGAATCTTGAATATATGTATACTGTATCCTTCCCAATGCCTTTGGTGTTTGGTGTTTGGTGAACATGGACGTGAGTAAGAGGGGACTTGAATTTCGGATTTTAAAGAGTTTCTGTATTCTTTTTCTCCTGTACAATGTACATTGTACATGGAGCACAGAGTGTACACTATAAAGTACAAATACAACGTAAGATGATGATGATGAGCATATGAGTATTAAGAAGAATATTTTAATATTTTGAGTAGATACACTAGATACTAGATACTAGAGAAAAAGTAGTTACTGAAGGAAAAAGAAAGAAAAAGACTGGAGTGAGAATATACCCAAATCTGTGTAATAAAGGGCCATGTGTGTATATTCTTTTGGTGAGAAGGTTGGCTTTGGAGGCAGGCAGTGGATGGAAGTAAAAATCGGTGGATAGGTGTTTACATTTTTTGAAGACTTGAACAAGAAGATTTATACTACGCTTTTCGGCTTTCCTTTACCTTTTATCAATATCAATAAAAATGACCGCTCTCTTCTAACCTTTTTTCACGCCCATAACAACACTTGTATATAAGATGGGTTATTAATTGCATTGTACTTGAGAGCGTAAAAAGGCATTTATGCTCATATATACTGTTCTGTGTAGTGAGTTGACTGTTGACTGGACTGTGCTTTTCTTCTATACATGGGTTATATCTATGTGTCTTCAGTATTCAGAACTTTACTTGTATACATTTATGCACATGCAATGAGTTTGCTATGCGGATATGTTATGAGGGTGCTCTCTCTCTCTCTATTTTACCTGTAAAAATTCTATGTACACAATTATAAACTCACGCCGTAAACAATTACTGTATGTACATTACACATACCACATACCATACCAAAACCACTACTATTCTCTTTCTCTATTTACACCGTTTTATACGTATACATGTATAATGTATATGTAGAGAAGGAGATGAAATAAGACTGGAAAAAAGGCTGGAAACAAGCTCTCTGTCCTAACTTCTACAACTTCTAGCACAGGCACAATACACAACACACAATGCATAGTACAAAGGCAGAATGTGTGATGCGGATGCTGGAATGAGAAAACGAAAGAAATGAAAAAAAGCTGTTTAGAGTAGTTTCTCGCTTGTTACTTTTCTTCCTTTATCTTTTTCTGCTCTTTTCATATCTGCTAACTAAACACACTGAGTTTTAATTTTTGGTGTATAGAGTATAGAGTATAGCAGGATAGATGTACGTGGATGCATATTGGATATTGGATATTAGACGTGTGCACGTACCCATGTACGTTGATACATCTAGGAGAAGGATGATATAGCGTCGGATGAGTACAAACAGAGGTTCAAATAGTTGAGCACTTCAAGTTGGCACTTATTGAGCGTTCAAAATTTTTCAAAGTAGTCCCCGCTCTCAGCATCATCCATACCTACAGTACGGTATTAAGGAACATTTATTTCACGAATGATGATCCTCAACTCTTCACCCTTCTTTCATCTCATACAGCATACAACATACAACTAGTAGCAGGAACAATATCAGAATATCAGCGCCAGCACAACACAGTACAGCATAGCACCAAACCAACCGCACATCTTTTGTATTTTGTACAAACTTTTGCTTACTCTACTACTTTAAACGTTTTAGCTAACTAGTTGATCAAATCAAACCCTACCAAATATACATGCCAGGTATATCAGATCATCAGACTATACGTGTATAAATGGTATACATTATATTATTTATGTATACTACAGATGTACGCATGTACAAGTACACATACTATCTCATGTGCTAAGACAAAGTTCTCTCCGTTTCAACTTTCTACGTTAAGAAACAACTTAACAATTAGTGCGGCAAGTTGATCCTTCCATTTACATGGGTTCAGGAATAAGCAATCAGTAGCAATTTTTAGGAAAAAATCCTAATCCTTCAAAATTCTATACTAAAACATCATCAAGGACATGAGACACGAGACACGAGTGACTCTTGATCACTGCACTGAAACCCTGTTTCTTCCTCAATCTTCATCTTCACTGTTCAACAATTACACTGTAGAAAACGTGGATTCAAGTTACTCTGAGTTTTGAAACTTGAAAGAAATCCATAAATGTAAGGATTTTACAGATACTTGCCTTTCTAAAATATGAATAATGAATAACGTTGGGTTTTAAGAGGCAAAATGATGATTTTTTATACAAATTTAAATTAAAATGTTATTTGTTTGTCTATTATTAGTTTTTCTAATATAGTCTGTAGTCTGTAATGCATAAGGAATACTGCATCAAAGTATATTATAATGTTATATATTTTTGCTTCGTACCTAGTTTTGTTTGGTCTTTGGTACACCTGGATGGAATCTGGGAAAACGTCTGGAATTTGGACGTAAATTCTGGGTAAAATATGAAAGTGAAGTGTGTATATTACAACATATTATAGAGTACAGTCTACAGTCTACAGTCTACAGTCTACAATCTACAGTCTGACGATGATGAGTACATTATATTATTAGTTTTATTACAGAGTAGAAGATTTGAGGAAACTTCAATGAGGAACCGACATTTTGTGGACATGGAAAAAGTGGGGATTCGTTTAAAAATATTTGAACAAAAATTTTCTCAAAATTGCCGTAATGAGTTGTTTGATAACGCCTTCTAATAGTCTTCTTAGTTTTAAGTACCAACACCATAAGAAACAAGAAAAGGAAAGGGAGAACAGGAGAATAGGAGTGAAGGGGCAAGTGGCCAAACTGAAAGGCAAAAAATGTGGAAGCGTATGTCTGTGTATCCACGAGGGTGAGAGAGTGTAAAAAGGAGGAAGAAAAAATTGTATACAAACACCTGAAACCTCATCTCATCTCATCTCATCTCATCTTAACTCAAACTGACATAACCCAAAGAAAAAAATAATATGTGCATAATTATATTACACTACTTTTTATCTCTACATTACTCAAGTTTCATGTAAAATGTAAACTAATACCAAAATATGTGTATTGTGCACTGCATATTTCATTTACATGTATTTCAAAATGTAAAGTTGCAATTTACTTTTCCAAATCTTATCGTATCTACCACACTCACTGACACACACACACACGATCTACATATAGTAAAAAACACAAGTTTGACATCAAAAATGTGATAAAAAAGAGCATGAAATGTACACAATATTTTGAGTTTTTGCTTGAAGGCAGAATTGAAATTATACATGTATGGGAAAAATATGTCGAGATTAGTATTATGCATGTTAAAAGATATTAATATTAAATATTAACATTACCACTGGAGACTGGAGACGTGTTTAATTGCATATATTATGATATCGCATAGGAAGGGATAGAAAGAGAAAAAAGGATGAAAAACCATTCAAAAATCTCTGGTCTATCATTAGACTGGATTGGACTCAACCAACTATCAACTATACACACAACACAGTGTACACTGTACACATAAACATGCGTAGGTTTTATCAGCAGCAGGAATCAGCCAGCTTTTAATGTGCCGTCCCATCATTATTACTCTAATACTTCCATAACAAATCTGCAATACCAACATGTACCATGTAAAATTTACATTTACATAATTTACTTTAGCTCATTTTAATATTATTATGTAAAATGTATAATACATGAACGGCACCGACCAGGCATAGACTGAAAGTAGTCAGGGAGTCATGTAATATTTGATACTTGGACAATCAACAATGAACCACTGTACTGTGTTCTGTGGACGTAAATCTTAAACACACATCAATTTAATATCATATTTACAAAAAGTATCAGAGTTCTCTCTGTTTTGCAACTTTCTCTCTCTCTCTCCTTTTTATGTGAATTGAAGGGTTGAAATTTCAAGTTTCAAGTCTGAAGTAGAGACAAGTATGTACGGAAATGTGGACGGTGGACGGTGGACGTCCACTTCTGTATACATATTACATATTAGTCTTTGACGTTTGACTGAGGAGCGTCGGCTTCATAATTACATTATAAAATGTCAGGTGATTATTATTTACTTAATTGTAAGACAAATTTTGCAGCCAACAAATATTAGACATGGCTACATAATACATACTACATATGTACTCACATATCCACAATCCACACACAACAGCAGCTGTTATTTGCTGTCTGCTCATTGTTCATACTACTACAACTGATTGTTGTGTGCATATTATTTACTCCATCTTTTTTCCTGTCTAAATGAGCACTGAAAATTGAGCGTATATGTATAGTGTCTAATCTATGCTGTATACTTAGTGCCGCAGAAGTGGTCGTCTATTATAGCTTTTCTTCTCTCAGCAGAAAAACACAACGCCTCTTCATTTTGTCAGTTACAAGACTAATAACTAATAACTGGTTTGACGTTGAGATTTTTTTTGATTGAAAACATTTTCAATCATTTAGTTGACCGTTGTGTTAACATTCTCGTATTACAAGTGATAAAATTGTTAGCGTTGTAGGTTGTAGGCACTAGACACATCTGTTTGTATTTTGTGTACATTTAAATTTAATGAGAAAATATTGAAAGTATCTATTAATGAGCCTCTATATTTTATTTATATACAAAACGTGAAGACGGAGACGGAGAGATTTTAGATTTTCTATTTTCTACAACTTTTTATTTATGTATTGTGTAGCATTACATTTGTCAACCCATAACCCACAGTCACGTATTTTACTTTATACTACGATACAATTAGCAGTCTTACAGTCTACGGTCAGCAATTTAAAAAAGAGTCATCAGGTATAATATACGTATGTATAGGTAATAGTAATAATAATAAATATAGAGTTGTGAAAGAGTTGATAGTAATCGTTGTTTCTCAAAAGTAGAATTACTAGACTTTTGTAAATGTAATAATTAGACATATGATGACCACGTTGCAGCTGCAAAATGGCAGCAAGGAGCAGGAGAAAAGCAGTTCCATGTTCCATCCTTCCAGGATACTCGAATCTGAAATCTCGAGTCTCGAGTTTCGAGTGGAGTGTTATAACTTATAACTGATGGTAAAGAGAAGCAAATACTGATATTATGAAGATCTCTTCTGTGTACAATGTACACATGTTCCTCTTTTCCGTATATAAACTGACTGCAGACTGAATATTTTATACATGTACAATGTACAATGTGAATTGTACATGATGTACTATGAGATTCAAGATTCACTGTTTTCCCTATAATTCCGTTCAACAGAATATTATTGGATGTCACAGAAAATTCATATGATCGTAGCTACACAAAAGAGGCAGGCTAAAGATTTTTACGACTTGAGATGGGTACGCCAGATTCTATGTATATACATTATACACATAAAAGTTTCTCCATTTTCTACATCTCTCTCTTTTTCTCTAGTTGTCTTCTACTACATACTACAGGCTGCTGACTGCAGATAATCATCCCGTTCCTGACTCGTATTATTTCTCTTGTGTCTTGTGTCTCTGACGACTGACGACTGACGATGAACACCCAGAACATATCATAGATATCATGATACTACGGATTGTATACACATGTCGTTTGTGTACAAAAGTATCATCTTACAGTACATCTTACATGTATTATGCGTACACAATACACATGCTTTTACGTTGTACATTGTACATATGACTATTTGTTGTAAAGATTGAAGACGTCATCTTGAAATTTTCCTGTTCTTTTATTGCCCTCTGTATTCATGTTCAATGTTCAACTCGATCGAGTGCAGCCGTTTGGTATGCTAACTGGTAAGTTGTAAGTACATATGTAAAATGTTCTAAAGTTGTTATAAAGACAAAGTTTGGATCAAAAAGGATTATTAGTATACAAAGTACAATTCACAGGAACTATTTTAAATACAAATTCAACATTGAATCACCTAATCTATACTTTACTATAGCAAAAGTACTATAGTCCAATCCAGAGTCCAGAGTCCAGAAACTCGAGAGGATTTTTATTGCACCCCTAATTATTATTAGCTATATAGGATTTCTATGTGTTTTTATAAATGGAAAATGAATTGCCTGCTCACTCTTCATAATATTCCTGTTTGTATGTACAAACAAAAAACACAGAAATAGAAACATGTTGTGTGTGCTATGTAACGAATACTAAATACTCAATGATAACGACCATTTGTATAAATCCAGTCTGAAAACTAACACCATATATGAACAATGTATAGCATGTAAAAATATATGTGGATGTACTATGTATTTAAAACTTCAAGTACGAGAGAGAGTGGTGTGGTGAAGAAACGTTTGAGAGTTTGAGGGTTTGAGGGTTTGAGGGTTTGCGGAGTAGCAGACTTTTTTGTTGAGACGGTTAAATAAAACCAGCTATTAATTTATAATCAGCTGTAATAAAGAATAAGAAATATTATATTGCATTATGGAGGCAATTGAAAATTGAAACATGCACAAATTACTCCTACTCCTACTCTGTACTCTGTATATATCACAAACTGCAGCTACTATTAAAATTTTGATATAAAATAATACATCCATTACAGATTGTAGGCTCTTTATACTTTGTACTACTAATCGTTTGCATACTGCATCAAATATCAAATACAAGATACAAGGCACACAGGAATGGGGCATAATAATTACATGTACAATGTACATACAACAAACACAATGCACACAAAGTCAGTAACGTATGAGCTGATACAAAATACAAAGCTTGTATACTCAATACTGGTAAATGTAATTTTCACTCTTTATGACAGCTGAGTTGTTAGGACTTGGGAGTCATGAAATGTCGAGTCGTGGATCGTGGATATACGATATACAATATACAATATAGCATGATGCTTGACGCTAAACCTCACGAAGGGGCAAAGTGAAAGAAAGGAGAAGAAATAACATCAAGTATCAAATCAACTTTGTTTTTCTACATCTCTTCGTCTTCCTACTCTTGATTCTCGATTCTCGATTCTCGATATTAATATTTAGTAATTTAAGTATTATTCATACTTAGATACGTGTATAAAGTATAAAGTGTATTATACATTTTATCTATTGTCTAGAATTTACATTTTGTCATGCTTGACTCTGTACTCCGCCTCCATATTAAATAATTGACATGGAAAATGAAGAAAGGAACAAGAAACTCGGGAAAACATTATCATGTATAAAAAATGAAAGATTATTGTCTTATAATTATCATTATTGTTTTATATCTACTAAAGATCATTGCTCAAACATAAAACTCGCAGCTCAAAGCTCCAAGCTCCAAGCTCAAAGCTCAATGATCAAAGCTCACAACTCACAACCAACCGCAGACAGTATAATATATCAACCTTTAACTATCACTAAACAGCCACTGCATTTTCCTCCGTTTTTATAAAGAGGAATAGATCACATGTACCTAATGGATCCTATGTAAAGTGTACACTTCAAAATCTCTACTTGTGCACAAACAAAAACACTCATGGCTCATGACTCAAGAGGAAACCAACAACCAACCAACCAACTGTCTAACGTCATCTAATCATTATCCAAAGTCTAATAATTACTGTACAAGGGGCACACATTAGACATTTAACCAATTTCCAGGGTTTATTAATCTTTTTTACCATTCAAATTCGTGCCTTTGAGCTTTGAGATTTGAGATTTGAGCAAAATCATTTTTGATTCCAAACAATTTCCCCTTTTTTTATTCAAATTTAAAGAAAAATGAATTTCCGAGTATAATTTCACTTGGACATGTGCTACATTGGGTTCATTTTTTGTGATATGTGATATGTGATTTGAGACCAGCAGACATAACACTGTACAGTACACAGTTCAATATTTCTATCAGTAGAAGCTACAAAAACTACGTGCAGGTCATCGCCAGAGACTTCAACTTTTATGATGATTTTAAAATACAACGTTACACGTTGTTCATGGTCATGTCAAATTAGTCTAATAAAATAACATGTATAATCAATAATCAACAATATGACTCATGATGAATATTAAACATTAAACATCTTCAATAAAAACAATAGTAGTCTTAATTGATCTGCAAATGAGTTCAAAACTAAACTTTTTATTGGGTAAATAAAAGTGAATTGTGCAATTTGAATTGTATAAAATGTATTATGCATGTTAAAATAACATGGAAAAAGTTTGACGAGTTTTACAAATGATGTTATTGGTCGAGTAATGAGTAAATAATGGTCACTATGAAAAATTTTCTAAGGGAATTAAATTGCAATGATTTTTACAGTCGAATTTTGTCTGCCAAGAAGTTAATCTCTGTTCTCTGTACTAGTGTTTTATTCGCACAAAATAGTAATACTGAAATCGTTGAAGGAAAGGAGAAAAGAGAAAACAAACACTCTTTACTCTCTCTACTCTCTCGAGTCTGTAGTCTGTAGCCTGCATATGAATATATTTACTTATACAAAAGCACAGCAATGCAGTCCCCACAGAGATATAATCCGGAATAACAAATACGTCTATACTGATAATAATAATATCGGTTATTAACTATACAGAAAATCTAGATGATGCCTCCATGTGTTTATAGAAAAACATTAAGGAAGATGAAATGTGGAAGATTCATCTTATTTAATGCCTAGTTTGATAGCTATGTTATTATATATTACTTCTAGTCCCATTGTGGGCTCTCCCTCTCTCTCTTTTCGTGTTTCTCTGTCTCTGTCTCTGTCTGTGCTTGAGTAAACCTGATTCCTGATTTGAGTACACACGTATAACCCAGGGTAAATATTGAATAGTTTTTAAAGCATATTACGTAATATTATGATTAGGCTTCATTTTACACTATTTCTACATTGCATGATCATTTCCCTTCTCACCTCGCTCTCCTTACTCCTTACTCCATACTCCTTACCCGCGCCCAACAAACAACAAACACCCGAGGAAAGTTTGGAGTTTTTGAGTCTTAAGTCTCGAGTTTTGTTCAGACGTGTGAAGTTACACACTGAACCAGTATAATTTGGACACCTTTCCACAACATCAAAACCAAACGCAAAGGAAACAAAGCCAAAAAACACAAGAGAGAGAGAGGGGGCATGTAACAACTGAATTGAAAACAACAACTGATGCTGTTTCCGTGTACATTGTACACTTATACCTAACTCATCATACGTGTAGAGTGTAGATAGATGCTAATAATTTATATTACGTAGTTATATATTATATCAGCCATGGATATACACTATACACTGGTAATATTTTTATCCCTATCACATCTCTCATCTGTAGGAACGAAAAGACTGATTCACATAACCAAAAACGATAATAATAATTCTTTCCCTGCCTCCTCTCTCTCGTTCTCTCTATCTCTGTGTATTTTCAGTGGTTCAAATAAAGTCAAAAACTTTGTACATATTACATTATATTATCTTACACTATGGGTAGAGGAAAAGACGTGGTTAATAATCCCCGTCTGTGTGTTGTGTGTATCAATTCATCATACAAAATTCTTTGACTCATCTCTCTATAGCCCTACGACCTTTCTAAAGCATAAACAGACATAGATAGATACAACGTATTATTATACAGAGAGTCAAGCCGACCTCAGCTCAACATCTTCTTACATAATCTTTCCAACACCTTGTGTATTGTGTACACTTCATAGTCTAGTTCAATGTTCAATGTTCAATGATAATACTTATGTAACATCTTCTACACTACATGCGAGATACAAGATTTCTACTTTAATATTTAATATACCCAGTAAATTAATTGTAATAATAGGCAATAGACGTGTATAGTGTATGGTGTGTACATAAATAGCTAAATTCTATATCAATTTCTATATACATAGTAAATTGACTGAATCGATAAAGAGTACAGAATTTATTTATATCACGATTTGTGGCCAGAAGAGGGTATTTTATTTTATATCTACAGATTGAGTTTGACGCCTTATACACACATCATTTTAAACTATGCAATAATATTTGACGGGACTCTTTTCTTTTTCACATCTCTCAAAATGCATACCTATAATATAAAATGAAAAGTCTAATAAGTATATAAAAATATCATAAGAATAGTAATAATATAGTAGAATTATTATTGTAGTCAGTAGTAGTAGTAGTGGCTGGTTTTTGTATTTTGTATACGGATATAGATACAGAGTGGATACTAGATATACGAGAACAGAGAGAAGAACATGATGACATATGTTTTGCTTTGGCTCTCCTGTTCCTGTTCTCCTCTCTGCTCCGATTTAAATCTTTGTAAAGTAAAAGAAGGAGATGAAGGCAAGCCCTATTCGGCACCTTTAGTGTTACTTCTTCCAAGCCTATCTCTAATTTCCAAAGGTGTTATTTTCCTGATTATTATCATTAGACTACGGTAAGCATATCTATAACTATAACTCATCCTTCCGATCCATTTAGTAATACAGAGTACAGAGTGCATGTGTACACATTTGTATTTCTATGTTTATAAACACTCAAGAACCAAAGACAAAAGCAAAAGGCACAAAGCACAAGGAACACAACTATGTAAGTAATGTAATTTTTAAGGTCTAACCCCTTAAAACATTAAATTTAATATCCTTAACTCGGATGGAATAACAAATACGGGCAACTGCCTTCGTACACTGTACACTGTACGCAGGCAAATGTGTACATAAATACACGGGAAATATACAAAATACAAACAGCAAAGGAAAAACTGAGTCAAACAATAATAACAATATAGGTAATTGTATATTTGAGGAGAAAAGTCCTCTCTCTTTCCCTTATTTTTACACTTTTTCCTTTCTGATGGCGAGTCGTTAATAGTTAATATGATATTACGCACTTGGTTTTCATTTTCTACTACTATTACTATTACTTTTACTACTGCCCTATTAAGTAAACTCTGGTGGAATTTTTAAAGGAAAGGGTAAAACAGAGGATAAAACCACAACATGAACTCGCACATGTGTTAAGTGTTTTAACTATTACTTATAAAGGTATGAGATACACAGCACACAACACATAACATGTAACATGTAACATAACGTAGCGTATTATTTGTCATAATCAGTTTACTTTAGGGGAAAAAATTCATCAAATTTTTATAAAATCCTCCAAGAATTAGAGAGAAAACTGGAAAAAGTAAAGAAAGGAGAAAAGACTGAAAGAATGGAAGACTGGGCAAAGGGCATGAACATGATAGAGATGTACACTTCACATACAAGACACAAAAAACAAAAAGTAAGAAATTTTTTGGAAGCTCATTCAAATTATTATATATCTAAAAATAAATTCAGAGTGCGTGAGAGAATTTTTTTTTCCAGTTCTTTATTTTTTTTATCACTCCCGACTCTCAACTCTCAATTCTCGAGTACTTTCAATTCTCAATCACCTTGGTCGTTGGTTCATTTCTTAGATCTATTCATTATACCTGTAATGATAATCATGCAACCCATTTATATTCATTTTTGTTGCCCATTTCAAGTCTCAAGTTTCAAGTCTCAACCATCAACTTTGAAAGATATTCTGGTTTTTACCTTGGGTGACGGACGACGGAATACGGAATCAAGGTAAAAATCCTCTTGACGTTGGCTCATCCATTTTCCACACAAATCTAAAATTCTCGTTATTCTATTAAACTCGAAACTGGAAATATCGAACAATTTAGCTCCATGTTCTTTAAAATGATTGTAATTTCCTCCCGATTCTCACCGTGAATTAATTCACTTTTCCTTTCATATAGCAAGAAGAGCAAGAAAATTGGGAGACAAATCCATGAGGAATGAGGTGGTTATAACTTTTTGATTATTCGTAAGTATATGAAAAGTAATGGACTGACTTGAATTGATGCTTGATGATACAAGATAAAATTAATCAGAGAGATACTGAACGCTGATGAATACTGAATGAATATAGAACCTTAGAATTTACAATTTAATTTTTACTTTACTTTATTCTGAAAAACCAAAAAACTGAACCCTTTTGTCTCATCTCCGTATCATAAAAATCAATGTGAGTGAATGAAAATGGAGAAAAATGATGAGTCAAAAAATATACACTGTTTCTCACCTTTTTATATAACTTGATCATTTCCGCTGTTTTGTATGCTCAAAGCACAGTGCTTAATACTCAATACTGAACGGTGTGACTCACATTGCCAGCCTAATCTTTCTTCTTTATCTACTTTGCCCTTTTCTCTTTCCCTGTTTTGGAAGAAATTTTCCTAGCCACCATAACCAGCAAACTATATGAGTATTGAGTGTAAGCTGAAAAGTCACCATTTCTCAGTGAGCATTTCATTGTCTTGAGTCTATAGTGTTGAATTGTATTTTCAAGAAGAGGACATGAATGGTCTGTAACGAACTGTACTCTGTGGATCGGGCAATTATTGTACGTACGATACTACCTACATGTATTGTGTACTGTGGATAGTGTGTACGTTTATTATTTCAAAACCAGTAGCTGAACATAATAGATGAATGAATGAGTAACTGAGTCTGAGTGAATTAAGTTAAGAGAGGAAGTTGGGAAGAAAGAATGGAATAAAGAAAGAGTATGTAGTCAAAAACTTTTCAAAAGACTCGAAAGTTAGCCGAAATTGTTAATAAGTAATGAGTAAATTATATCACACCTGTGAGCTGACTATTGTGAGGTGCGTAATACACACAACCCAGAGTAGCACAGGGAGTAAGGATCAAAAATAGACAAACATCATCGTCATTTCATCAGTATCGTCGTTTTTCCATTGAACGAATTGTTTTTCCTTTAAAACGTAAACTCAAAACTACACTTTTCGGTTCACACATCAGAATCTCAGGAAACTAACAACTCAGTTCAATTTGTTACACAGTACACAGTAACAAAATAATGAGGTGTGCATATTATATATATATATTACTAGAATAACAAAATGAGAATCAATAATTTTGATGCTTTCAATTTTCAAAGCTCAAGTTTACTCTGAACTGAAATTTTCCTCATCTGTGAATGGATGGTGGTCGATACTATTCACAAATTTTTCAAGCACAAAGCACAACGATCCATGCTTGTGGGTTTTTCTGTACAGTGGAAAGTACAACACATTAAATGAGCCTGTACTGATATTTGTCCCAACTTAAGTGTATCGTGAATTGTGAATGATTGAGCAGTTATTATTATTTTTATGTGTAAGGATTTCCATTCGCTTTCGGTTTGATGTTTTATCTGACGAGCGAGTCCGGATAAGCATGTTTGACTTTCTTATATTTTCTGTACCTATTTTTATACGTAAAAGAAACAAGAAAAAGAACATCAAAATACGAAAGAGAAGACGCTACGCATACACAATGCACAATACACAAACGCGGTATTACGCTTTAACAAGCCCAGTCCCTTGTACATTGTACACTCTAATATTTACTACTTACTACTGGTGAAAATTTGATGAATACTGACCATTGACTCCTTCTTTTCTTCCTTCTTGCTCCTTGCTACACTTGAGATCAACTTTCATTCATACAAAATACAAACTAAAATAGATTTTCAAAAGGTAACGTTTATAATACGTGTGAAGAGTATTCGTATTCCCTTGTTCAATATTTACAAATTGCAATGTCAGTAAACAATACAAAATGAACCATGTGGAGTTGTTTCAGCTTTCAGCTTCAATGTGCAAGTTACAAGTTACATAGCACACACTTGATATGAGGAAGACAAGTAATGGGAGAAAGTACACTACACACAGGTAGCTGAGATCCATAGTTAGTCCAATACATGTACTTGATATTTGAGCGGATATTAAGCATAAAAGGAGAAAGAAATCCAGACAGAAAATTGTCAGCAGTGTACACAAATTTTGTAATTTATGATTTGGTTTGGTTTTTGGTTTTTGATGTAGGAGAAAAATGAAGGCAAGATAAATATTTGTTCATGCTGCGCAGGAAATTGCCTTATCTAGGTTAATTGGTAGTTGCTAATTCCAGTACAGTATAGAAGTCTTCTGGATCAACCACCAACCAATATGGTTTGCTTGTAAACATACGTGTACTTGTCATGTTTCTAGTTTTAGACCTATATCTAAATGCATGTTATGCACTTTTTAAGAGCAAGAAAATAATTAGCATCTACACATTTAAGAATCAAGTACGTCCTGTTCCTTCGAATGAGTTCTCGTTTCTAGATTTACCTACAACATTTCAGCGTTCTTTGACAACTTGCGGAATAGAAAACACTATTGTAGTGAATCTTGATTGATATGTCGGTGGGGAACTTTAAATAAAATACTTAATATTTAAACAGTCATCTTTGGACTTTGGATGACCCTCACAGCTGTTTAGTTACTTAAAAATTTGCATGCTGTGTCTATAAATTTAGTCCTGAATGATATATGATGTATGATGGATGATATATTAAATAAGAATTAATTATTTTTTTCTCTGTATATCTTTTTCTACACAATTTTGCTTTTATTTATTCCGTCCCCCGCTTGCTCCAAAAATTTTGTATGAAATTAAATAATTATTATTAGTTATTAGCGTAATAAATCTTTTGTCGACTGTCTCATGTCTAATGTAGATGCAAAATAAAAATAATGAAACACGACCAGTACGTCATCACTGAACATTGAACATGCTCAATGCTCAGTGTTGAATGCTCACACCCAAGAGTAAAGAGAAACACTCAAAAAATGTTATTTCAAGATTCAGGATTCAAGATTTGAAATTAATCATAATTATATACAAGTGCTTTTTTACTCCATGTCACTTAATATGTTCAGTGTTCAGTACCTACATAAAAAATGATAATAGAGCATAGAGGATAGTTTTATGAATAATGTAGCAGTATTCAAAGTGTCAAGAGCCTTTGATTGTGCGCAGAGTCCCGTTTAAGAATGACAATAACAGAATAATACAGAAAAATTTCCTTGTATATGTCCCATGTGTATTGTGTGTTTCTCCTACATGTAAAATGTACATGAGAGAAGACGGATATATAGTACATAGTACATAGTACTTATACATGTGGCCGACGGCAAGCATAGGTAATAGATAATATTATTCTCTAGTGATAAAAGTATTTGTCCTGACCGAATCGTATTTAGTCACGGTTTGATTGCAACAGCTCAAACATTGTCAAAATGCAGTCAAGTCGCAGAATCTCTTACCTCTTACCTTTCCTCTTTCTTGTAGACCATGACAAATTTTGATGAATGTAAATCGTAATAGAATGTAGATTGTGAGTTGTAGACTGTAGACATTCCATCCATCTCTCGCTCCCCTGTCTTATGCATATATTTACTTCTGAGGTTTATCTACACTAAAACTCAAAAACCAAATGTAATCTATTTTACCTACACACTACACACGGAGTCAGCCGAACAAATCAAACCAAGAAGCAAATCACCTAATTGAACAGGAAAATAGTTTATACATGTTTTATGATACACACAATATACAATGCACAATGTGTAAAAGATGACTATAATTTATAATAAATGCTTAAAAATATAATATGAATGAAATCAAACATGTACAATGTACACCGTCCTGTACTGCACAGAATTTCTTACTCCACCAAAAAACAGCCACCAAATGCACACAATACAGAATACAGAGTATTAAAAAAGTAAATTGATGTTGTTTGTATACTGTATACTGTTTACTGTGTGGTGTGGATTGTAGATGCATAATAATTCCATGTATCTCGTTATTATAGGAGCTGATATAGCTAATCATTAAAATAAAAAAGAGACCAACAGCTCAAAAAAGTAGTGGTAGTTGAAGTTAAAAATGGTTAAGTTAGTTTATCTTTCATGTTGTGTCATCATCATCATTATTTTGTTGCTCTTATTATTATTATTATTCTATGAATACTCCTGCAGGGATGGATGGACGCAAACATTATAAACTAACAAATAAGAAGCTGTTACATATTACATATAAGTATTACTTTCAACTTCTATGTATTGTGTATTGTACATTTCCTTCTTTTTATCTTTCCTTCTTCTTTTCATTTCATTCTTCAGGTTTTTACAGGAAAAGCAAGTATAATGCATACAGAGTAATTATGCTCTTTCAACAATGATATGCGTCTATATACTATATTCTATATACTACATTGTACAATCAAGTTAATATAGGTGTACACCAGACACCAGATATATCAGCTACATATCAACGGCATGATCGAGTAGAAAGAATTGTCTATTTTCACCTATACATGTTGTTGTTCTTTTACGTACTCTCCTCTCATTCTTTGTCAGTCCTCACCTCAGTCAGAAATAATATAATGAAAATTGACTGTCTCATGCTGTGAAAATCAAGCAGCATCACTATCGGATATTGTACCCAACTGTCATGTAAGTACATACACAATATAAACCTTTTGCTGTCATCTCTCTCTCTCTCTCGCTCTCTTTTTCTCCGCACACTCTAAGCGGAAATTGGAAAAATACATGTATAAATCATGATATAGTATACACAAAAACGACCAGAATGTTTGTAGAGCTTGTGTTTTATATTTACAGTCAACAAAAATACAATTTCAATTGAACCTTTTTGTGGCTTACATGAGGAGTCCTGTAACAGGACAAAAGTAAAAGTAGTAGCAGCATTATAGTATGCATGTAGTAAAAGACGACGACCAAGAAGAAGAAGCTACAAGTAATCAAATATTGTACTATAGATTACACATTGAATTGCATGGGGTGACAATGTACACAAATGGTATGGGTACTTGACTATTGTTGTCAACAACCACTATTATAAAATTCGGAAACAGAATAGAATCATACAACTTCGTACTGTGCTCTCTCAAGTCTCGAGTAATATATTTTGGGGTGTTGAAGCCGCCCCAGTGCGCATCTAGTATGTGTATAGTGTGTAGAATGTAGAAGTGGCCACAAAATATATATTGTGTGGCTACGCCACATTATGAAATAAAAAATACTACTTATTTTTATCATCTATCATTACAAAGTGTTTCAATTTCAATTTTCAATTGCTCGATGCATAAAGTACAAATTGCTATACAGAAAAATACATGTAGAGCACATCAACATCGTGAATAAAATCAAGTATCGGCAACTATAGTTGCCGATAAGAAGGAAAGGGACAAGAAAATATCATTTACTCCTCTACGCCTTCCACAAGGAACATTACTTGAAATCAATTGTTCTGTGTTTTGTACGTATTGTACATTGTACACAACATGTATTATGTATCTTGTGTATGTTTACCAATAAGTACATAATACATACATCTAAACTATAAAATAAATGTATATGGGTGATTGCATCCTTGACAAATTGAACCAAGAAAATAATAAATAATTTAAACTCACTACTTTTATATCTCTAATCTATACGGAGAATAGGAACATAGCTATTTTAATGAATAATGTCTATTGTACATGGACTGTGTACAGTGTACATGTGTGCATTTAACATTTACCATTTACACAGCAGTTGCATCTGTATTCGGTATCTCATGTTAGAATAAATATATGTGTGTGGGGGTTCATAATGTATAAATAAATGGTGTAAAACCAAACCACTTCAACTTCAACACCTTTGATGTACCATATGAAAAAAATTGGGTGATGATATTTCATTAAATTATGTACGTCTATATTCTATATTCTGTATTCTACATATGTATATTTCGAACTTATATGCAAGTATTTATAAGTACACCTATCCATTTACTCCTACTCTGCTATTGTTGTTCCCAAATCGAATGTTATGTCTACTATCTACTGTCTACTGTAATTTCACTTATTTTAAACTTATACATTATACAGTTATCTATAGAATACTTCCATCCGTCCATTCTCAACTCGCAATTCTCAATTCTCAAAGTAGTCGACTATTATCACAGCAGGAGTAATCAAAATAATATAGCATAATATAATATTATGATTGCTATAAAATCAAACTACAAATCTTCTATTTGATCTGCTTCATTTTTCATACGCTTTATATTATTTATAACATTATTTTATTATTTATTCTTCTACATATTTTGAAAAAAACTGTGATTTTAGCTACTAAAAGTTTTTGGAAAATAAATGATCAATCATATTGTAGCATAACTTAGAATATGCTTTGAAATTTGGATTTTGGATGACTTAATATAAACTTTGCCCTCGTTTACTTATTAAGTATAAAACTATGTGAGTTTGCAAGAGATGATAAATATATTTTGTTATAATTTACAACACAAAAAAATTTGAAATTTTCATCTCTTATATTTTTGAGCAGACATAAATGTACATAATATTTAATGCTATAGCAAGCTAAGTAAGGGATGCAGTGAGATGTGAGTAAAACTGTGAGTAAAGGAAAAAATAACAAGCGATTTTGAGAATTGAAGTAAATCCTTATAAAGTTGAGGTTCGAGGTGTTAAGAGTTAAGATCCACCCCGGTCATACGTGCCAAAGGAAATTTGTTCATTTCCTCCTCAGTACTCATGAGGAAATTTTTGTCTTGTTTTTTGTTTCATCTCTACTCTCTACATTCTACATAGTATGTTATGTACTGTGTACACACTAGACATTAGACACGTACTTGTGCAATCCACATACTTAGACATTGCATATTTGTAGTATGTAGAAAAGTCAAGAGCATCACACTGAGAAAAAGGAGCAAACAGGCTCCGTGTGTGTGTGTTGCATTTCTAATTTGTGCATCTCAAATGTTAAATTATGATGGTGAGTTCTAAGTTCTGATGTCTGATGTCTGCGCACCAAGTACATCCACAATTCACAGTTTATACGTAATGAAATACATGCACAACGTACATTGTACATTTCACTTTATGCATGCATGAAGGATGTGAATACCCAAGTAAGAAAGTTAGTACATATTTATAGAAGCATATCATCAGCAGTCAGCAGTAGTCAAATAATATGCGTGATTGTGTTTTTTCACCCTAACACTTGTAAAATTCCTTTAAATATAAGACATAAGTCTACGTATAGAAAAGTAATGCAGACATGCAATGTTTTCCTATACATGATGCATGTATCAGTATTCGAGATTCGAGTATTACATGGACAACAAAATGAACTGACGTGAGAGCAGTCTCACTTCAAGATGGTGTTTATTCTGAAAGGATGAGGATGATGATACGAGAGCTGTGGATTGGCAAGTGGATGTGGATTGTGGATGAGTAGCAAGTGTATAATTGATAGTATATTACCTTTCCCCCGATTACATCCAAATTTGATTCGCCATTATTTTCATGATCATCGTCATCAACACTACCACCTCATTTCATTCTTCTGTATTGTTTCATCTTTAATCTTCTATCAGTTTGTCATGCAATATCAAAGTTAGCGTTCAACAAATGTAATGGAATTATGCATTGTATAATTTATAGTAGCTGTACATTAAGGTAAATGAGACAGGATTGAAAAAAATAAGCTATTGATTTAATTCGATTGAACCTGTTGCCTATGTATATTGGTATATGTTTAATGTTCATAGTACGGTGCAATTAAAAACATTGATCGATAACTGTTGGGATGAGTCGAGAGACGAGCAGAGTAGTAGTACAGCATTGAGCATTGAGTATTGATGTTGCATAGTGAATAGTAATGATAAACGATAAGGGTGGGCGAAATAAAACGAGAATGAATAAGGAATAAGGAGCGAAGAAGAAAGGAAGGTAAAGGAAGAGCCGAACTACAGATACAAGTCGTAAAGAAGAAGATAATAATGAAAAGTCTAGGATTTTTGCTCCAATTAGAATTAGAATAGGAATACAATAGCTTTGTGTTAATTGGAGAACCTTGAATATTCCAATTAGATAAGTTGGAATGTGAGAAGTGAGAAGTAATGTATAGAATAGAATGGTAGACAGGCAGACAAACATGTAGAATACTTCGTGTTCCTCTTTGAATCCCTACTATTTAACATACTATCCATCGCCACAATGTTATTATATACTTCGTACAATGTATTATGTATTATGTACAGAACATATAAAACAGGAGGTTGAAAGAAAAAGAGGGACAAAAAAGCAACATTAGTATATATATATGATCCTTCACGCTATACCTTATATCCAGGTGATATACTTCTGTGCAACTTTCAATCACGATATTCAAAAATTTGAACATATTATTATAATATACTCTTGTACTCTTATTCTAATTTACAATGTAGAAATAATAACGCTGTTAAAATTCTCTTCCACATGATGATATAATTATATTTGTACACATTCATAATAAATGTATTGCCTCTCAATCATCATCATCAGCATTCGCGCACTTGAATATTCTAAAGGATGCAGATCCTTTAAACAAATTCAATTCAAGAGTTAGTGTTGATGACGTTTGTATTTATAAATATATATACACACACGGTAGCTTTTCAATATTAGTATGCTCTATATAAACAATACAATAAGATGGAAGCAAAGAATAAAACTGACCAAGAGAACTTCTGTGTACCTCCATAAAATTGCAACAATTTGTCCAAGTGTACAGGATATCGTAGTTATCTAATTAAATAAAATGCAATCATAATATGCTATATACATGATAATACACTTGTACACGGTGTACAAGGCTACATAAATAATTGAACAATTTCTTGTTCAACACTCCAAACTCTGAACTCCAAACTCCAAACAGCTAGACATTGCACTTAAATTAAAGGTGTGAGAAATAGAAAAAAGTTTGTAAAGTTTGATCAGTAAACTTTACATGTTTTCCACATGCATACATACGTCATTACTCTTTCGTCAAACCTTGTTTTATTAATTAAAACGAGTAACAAACAAATAAGAGTATACACATGCATAATATGTATGTGTAGGCTGGACATTAGGCACGCTCGTAATTCCATCAATTATATCGTAAATACACAAAATAATGATTGGGAATACAAAGAAGGAGAAAGGTAGGCTCCAACAAATAGAGCACAATGTAAAACAGTACACATCGCATTTAAATGAGGCTTGAATCTTGAATAGCGCATCTTCTGCTTATTTTCGCATTTTCACAATTAATTCACAATACTGATATTTTGCTTCTTAGCATTGTGATACTAGATATATAGATTTCATGGCAGAGCTTCCTCATCATGCACCACGACGTGTTAATGAAAAATATTATTAACATTATTCAATGCCTAATATTTATGAGTGATGATACATAAATATTTTAATGTTTAATCTGTAACTAAAACTAAAACTCTCAATTATGTAAGCATACTAGATTCTAGGTTTTAGGTTGTATGCATGCATACATACAATGTACCTTGTGATTCAGTCCACCGTAATATTTATAGAAACCACAGTAATACTTGTGTACACTTTAGTACATTCTCGTCGGCAAAGTATGTAGAATTCAATACATACAGCTGTTTGAAGTTTGAATAGCTTGAATTATTCAAACTCAACCAAGACACTGCTTCAGCACTAATTATTATTGTTATTGTAAATAGTAAATAGTAAGTCTCAGAAGGGCATTTTCCATTAGCCATTAACGCCTACGAACTATACGAACAAGCGAAGAGATGACTTCTTTGGGTACACTTCCACTAGGAAAAAAAGTAATGGAATAATGAATAATGTACATATACATATAGGCAATCTACAACAGAGATGTATTTGATGAGAAATGAGATTTTTTTATGCACACAAGAAAGGCGACCATAGTCAAAGTTAAATAAGCGATTCCATTTTTGAATCCTAACAACAACAATGCAAACAAACAAACAAATATAAACAATAAAAAATGTCTTCTACTTCTTCAACTCATCGTCAGACTTTGTGCACCTCTATAATGTAATATGTTTGTTGCCTTTTGTTCTACATGTAGAATGTTGAGGATTTAAAAATTAACATCAATAACAATAATTTGACTATGAACTTTGTATTCTAAAGCTTCTAAAGTATTTGTACGTCATTTTTTATTGTGGTGCATATATTTAGATTTTGATGAAGGAAAAAAAGAGAAGAGCAGACGCCAGTTTTTCTACTACATACAGTGCACATTATCTACAATCTACAATGTATTCTGTATACTGTATACATAACATTAAATACAACATAATATAAAACATATTATACTCACATATGCTTAACTTTTGAGAACTCAAAGGTGTAATAAGCATGTCTATGTTGTATAGTGTATGTATATACATACGAATGGTGTGAAGTTAGTCCGTAAAAGTTAATGAAGACTTGAACAACCAATCTCTTTCTGTCAATATTGACTTAACTAATTATCATTCAACAAAAAATGGACGTCATACGCAAGAGAGGGAGAGAGATGATAGAGAAAAGAGCTCTTTAGCATGTGTATAGTAAAAGTGTCAGTACGTATTATTACACACATTTAAAAATAATACAAATATGTACTCCATGTGTATAAGACGGCTCATCGTTCATCTTTATCATATCAAAGAAGCAAGATGGTCTAACCATAATACAAATAACAAATAGTTAGCCCTCTCTCTCTCTGTCTTTCTTTTCTTCTCTTTTCTTTTCCTGTCTCATCATCACACTATACTACTACGGACAGTTCTTTTGTTCTTCTTTGTGTATTATATTAAACTTCTTCCATCATCCTTTTTTCAAAAACTTTTTATCAACATAATATCTATGTATGTGTAATATACATGCATTATTTAAAATAACACCTTTCTTTCATAATAATGTATTTTTTTAACTCTTCCTCTTTTTAATATGCCTTTTACGCTTTTATGTAATAACGAGAGGACCGCTTTTTAAAACTGGCAACTGGAAAAATTACTACACATACTTAACTATGTAGAATATATTATAGAATATGTACGATGTACGTAATATTTGGAAAGGAAATATTTTTTTTAACTTGTGTTCATCATCATAATATAAGCCCTACATGTACAATGTACATTGTACATGCATGAAGACATAATCGGGATATATAAAATCGAATGCTTTTCCTTTCCAAAGAGTTGACAGCTCTTGTTATACCTCAATTTATTCGATACTGAAGACAAAAGTTCAATCATCAACAACATTAAAGTTTATGTTATATATATTTGCTTATTTTTGAAATAGGAAATAAGATTAGTTGAACTTTTGTCTGTAAAACTACTGAAAAATTCCAAATGCATGACTTTGATGGAAAAATCCATTGTTTAAAATGTAAGTAGAGCCACCTCGTAAAACTATTTTGAAACAATATTATAATTGTATAGTTTAAGGTTTAAGGAAACCGCATGTGAGCCTTTAAGGCATCACTGAAAAAGTCAGATCAAGAGTTTGGTTTTCAAAAAACGAAAGGAAGAAGAAAAAAAGAAACCGCAAAGAAATGGAGACTTATTTTCTTCATTGATAATACTCCCAGCCTAAGTAACTATTACATTTATGCTGTGCATTCACATCCCCCAATTCTTGTAGAGAACATATATAGTTATTGTTCTAATGAAAAATAAAAAGGTAAACACTTACGTCCACTTTTACCTGTGTATACCTACATAATAATATATTATCAAGACATTATGTACATATTAGCAGGTGAAAAAATTCTAGAAATGCTATGTGATACATTTTCTTCATTCAGCATTTAACAAAATATTTTTAATGAAAAACAGCATCAGAATAAAGTGAAGTATAATCATGCATACAAGTTGTAAATATAAATGTATGAGGCAAACACCTTTTTGACATAAAAGTAGATTACGTGTGTGTAGTAGTACTACACACACGTAATCTGCAAAAAAATTTCCAAAAAAAGACGCACTTGACAAAAGCCGGTAAGAATCAAATTAGTGGGGGGAAATTTGAAATTTTGCAAATTTTTTTGTAATTATTATCGATTAAAAAAAATTTAATCGAACATTAGTTTGTGTTTTTAGTACTTAAATTGTTATATTTTTGAAATAATTCGAGCATGACTTCCTTTTTTTAGTTAAATATTCATTTAATTTTCATATTCATTGTTTTTTGTAGTTTTTTGAAGCTTGCATATATCAGAATGAGGAAGGACCATAAAAAACGATAGGAAGATCAATTATGGTGTGTGAGTATATTTAGACAGATACAATTATTATTTTGTTTAAAGGGGTTAGGAGAGGATTCTAAAAGTGAAAATGACCGACAGAGTGAAAAACACAAGATATACAGAATGTAAAAAAGAGAGATACTTTTTTCTCTCTCTTTCTCATCATGTATTGTTCATCTTTCATTTAGTGGGTCTTGTGTCTATTTTCTGTGTTCCTCTCAATTTCACCATCAGAAGCAACATCATGCATACATATTATGTACTCCTACTGTTGAAAAGTGTACTGATATCAACAACATGGAGATAATTACAAACGAGTGTGAAGAAAGCGACAAAAAAGTGTTACTGAAAAAATAAAAGGGCGTGAAAAGACTATGCACATCATCTCATCTTCGTCCCTTAATTTTCTCAAGGGTTACTTCATACCAAATGCAGTCATTGTCGTCAGGAGCTGAAAGTAAAAGGAAAAATAAGGCTGGAGACAAGCGGGTTTTATTATCATCATAATATTCAATCTTTAAAGGAGTTGAGACCTTTTTGTATACATGTGGATAAGAAGATAAGAAAGTAAAGTAAGCAAGTAAATTCCTTATAACTTTAATATTATTATTATTATTTATTATTATTATATAATATATAAAACCTTACAAATTAGTCTCATTATCTACGTGTCATTATGTATTGTACATTTTAATACTTTGATCAGAGCGAGCCTCTGGTCTTACTAAATTCTGTCTATCTATTACATTTTTATCGTAAATCATATAATCCATCGAGACCAATACCGAGAAAGGCCAATCCATCATTCTTGTGACTTGTGACGGATTACCATGTTGTATGATATTGTTATTATTATTTTAAAATGCTCCTATTATATGATACATGATGAAAATTATGATAATGAACGATTGTACTCGTATTATTCTTTACGTATTTTTGAAATACGAGAATCATATTATATAACTTGAGAGCTTTTGAGAATTGAGATCAATTAGTGAAAATTAACCTTTTCACCAAGATTACGTCTTGAACAAAAAAAAAAGAAGAGTAAAGAAAAGGAAGGGAGAATAATCATCATCGTAATAATAATAATATTATTATTACATGACGCTTCCTTTTTTTTTTTGCTTATCACGTATCAATTCATCCGTCCACCTATCTATCTATCTATCCGACTAGGCAGAGTAGCCAAGTTAATTGACCAGCCTAATTCTATCTGTGTGGTGTACATGTGTACAAAACACAAAAGTGTTATGTAACATCCTATCAACAATCTATGTATGTAGTATCTTATGGTTAAGCAGCTGTTTTCATCTTCTTATTTTCTTCTAAAAGTGAGTATATTTGTAAGTGTAGCATAATATTATGATGTGTCTTTGCGGTTTTTGAAAAATACGTGATAGTTGATGGTATAGCATTATACTGAGCACAAGATGATACACATAATACATAATATTGTAGTAAAAGTAAAAAGTATACTATATTGTAAGACTGTATAATGATAATAATATTGAAAATGAAAACGGTGAAAACATGTAGGATCCACATGTATAATATATTACATGTATGTGTGGGAGACGGAATGCCAACCAATTTTCATTATTCTTTGTCTGAAGGTTAATGTCATTTCTTTTAAAATACATGAACTTGAATTCGAGGAAAGATGTATAATATATTTCGATTAGATAGACTTTGTAACGGAGATATTGAGACATCAAACATCAACAACCTCAAGAAGATGTTATGATTGAGATTCTATAAAGTATAAAATAGAGTAGGGACGTGTGATGTATACCTGTGTAGCAGCAGTATTCTTGGTACATGGTACAAAATGAAACAAATTCAAGTTTTCATAATAATCATGTTATAGATGTATAAGTGTGTGCAGAAAGAATTGAAGAGAGAATTGCTGACGCCTTAACATTTCTTACACACAAACCTCGCTTATTATTATTATGATTATTATGCGTATGATGAATGATGAAGTGCTAATGAGAGAATCTTAATAATCGGCACTGTATAGAATTAAAAAGATGAAGATGAATTTCAAAATTCAAATCTCAAAATCCAGCAAATTATAATATAATTACCCCGATATTAAATACTTCGGTGTGCATAAAATGAAAATGAATGAAATACTATACCAAACGTATTACTATAGGTATGACCAAAGAGCTTTTCAGCTGTAAATCGTAGGAATTTAAGAAAACTCACATTATGTACATGTGTATAATACTATTATATTGTGTATATGCTTATTTTTTATGCAAAAATCCAAACAAAACGAAGAAATATAATACATACACGTACAAATTATATTATGCATAATATAAAATGAGTCCCTTTCTTTCTTTCACTTATATTCGTTTTTATGTATTAAGCTTGTTCACATTTACAAATGGTCAACCAGAAGAAGACCTAATATTTGTTGTTTACTGAAACTGATTTTCGAAAAATGATTAAACATCTTATCACGTTTTCGTTCTTTTTTAAATGTAGATTACAATGGAACGTGAAGACATGTTGTTGTATAATACCATAGTCTCATGTTAATATACGTGCCAGGTGAAAAGCATAGCAAAATCAAAATCCAAGAGAGTACTTACACGAGAAAAACCCAGACCAGAGAATGATGAATGATGACATGATGGTATTTAATGTTTAACGTAAGCTAACATTATCATGCGAATGCAGTCAGATTCTTATCTTTCAACTTCGACTTGCACTAGTTTCATACTAATTTTGTTCTTTGAGCATAACATTACGCTGTTAATGTATCGCTAAAGAAAATTTTAAAACTCTGAAGAATTTGATAAAACAAAAGCTTTCATACTCAAACGGCTGTGAAAAATGAGTAAACAACACAAGAATAAAGTAAGGGGAACATGCTTCAATGTGAATAATGAATGTTTTCTATAATATCTTTCTTATCTAAGAGTTCTTGTCAATTTTTTTTGTACTCATTTTGCTGTAGAAGGTTTGATATTGAAATATTGAAAGAGATTTGAAGCATGTACATTTCGTCAAAAGAAACAGAAAGCGATTCAATATTATTAGTCGTAAATATACAATATTATTCATTATTGATAAACAACTGAAATCGATAAAAATGGGGTGGAAATTGTGTGCCTTTTTATAATCTTCAAACAATTCATATAATTTTTGTTGATTATTATCGATATCGTTTGACTTTGGGGTCAATCCTTGGACAATTTGTGAGATCTTAGTCTAAACAGTTTGGTCAATTATTTGAGTTACATTACTCAAATAATTTCAAATGTTATTTCAGATTACCCATAATAGTCTCGTACTATTATACATAAAAGGACAGTTTACGAATTGACAATAATTGCTTTGCATGATAATTTTCTCTAAAAATAGAAATTATATATCAAGTTATAGTTTCATGGAATATTGATACACCGTATTATTTTTATTACTCCTTGTTATAGACTTAGATATAAAATGAGATTTTGTAAAACACATCATTGTAAATTGATACAATGTTAACTTGTACATGAAACTATCCTGTGAAAAAAACTTGTATAGATTTCAATTATCCACCTAGGAGTCTGTTAAAACTACATATGTAGTTCCTTTAACCATGTTTGTTGAATGAATGATAGAAAGTTAGCGGAAGAGAATACATATGATTATAATTCTAAAGAAATCATCTATATAAAGCCTACAAATTATGAATAAAGTACAAATATTTCTTCTTTTCATTTCTTGAACAGAAAAGGGTGGACAACATTCATGAAATATACGAAGACAGACAGCCGCATATATGATTTAAAGCTAACTTGACTGTTGAAAAAAGCTAAACTAAACATGTGGCACAAAACATTATTTATTTCACTGTATTTTCTACAAACACAAATTGTTTGTAGAAATTCAAGATACACAGTCAAAAGAGAAAATTTGGTATATATACCGAATCATCATCAAAAAGGGTCTTTTCAAATATTGGTGTAGTGTGTACTGTCTGATTTGTTGCAACTATAGAACACACAAAGTTCTACATAGACTAGCTAATAAACAAAATTTAGTATATTCCACTTTGCATAATATTGTAGTAGTAGTAGAGTACTTATCAGCTTTCGCCTGAGCTTTAAGGAAGAATAAACTCTGTGTACAATGTAATCAGTATCCAAGTTTACATAGTTACATTTTTATGCATAGACATGTGTATGACTCTCCATGTATTCAAAATATATGCACAAAAAAAAACAGGCAAGTGTGTATTGTATATTGGAGAATGTAAGCATAATATTTCACAGATGAAGTGATGTGTCAACGCCGTCATGGTCATACAATGCCGACTGGTTTTTGATAACGCATTTTACTATTTACTATTATTATTTTTCTCCGCATCTTACATGTAGACGAATCCTATTTTATTTAATAGTCACCTATCAAATTATGGCGCTTTGTAGACAATTTTAAATGAGGATTGAGAATTGTTCGTGACTGCTGTCATCTCTCTTATCTCTTTTTCTCTTCGTTTAAAAAAATAGGTATGAAAATAATAATATGATGAGATCTTCAAGAGAGGAGCACAAGTTTTTTCAAGAGGTATGTAATAAACATGGATGTACATTGTACATAGTACATATACCTACTTGTTATTACAGAATATAACATTTCATACAGTAGACCTGCCTTAAAGAGATTCACACTTGTCAAATGTTTGCAAACAGGATTTTCTGTTTTTCAATTACTCTGTATTAAATTATATATATGTGAGGACTTTTGACAACTGATCAGTGAGCTAAAGATGCTGGCTGGCTGTTGATTCATGTCTGACTGGTAAAATCTACAAGTGTCAATTGTCAGAATGTTTTGAGGAAAATTTCGCAAAGGGGTTAGAGTTGTTGCTAAATAGGTAGTAGATAATAATAATGTATCGTTTCTCTTTATCACAATCCATTCAAGTTTTTCTCGTATTAATTTTTTCCCCCCTTCATAGTTATCCATTACTTGTTTGTACTGAAAATACTAATAAAAGGTGATAGGTGTAATCAGATTGTTTTTTTATTGAAATTTATTGCTCATGTTGTGTGGATAATTTTACACTGTATAGTACACGGCGATGGTAATTTATTTCTACTTGCAAAGGTCATCATTCAGTGATAATTGATAACATAATATGTATAGCTGATCGTTTTTTGGTAGCATAAAAATTAGGACTATAATATCTTGTCCTAATTTTTAAATACATTCTTAATTCACATCAAAGGGTATAGATAGTTTTATGAAAGCTACTATTGTTTCAATTTGTGTACATATATAGAAATGTACAGTCTTCGTTCTCTCTACTCTGAAATTCTTTAAACAGTTAAACTATAACCTGACAAAAAGAATTTCACTGTACTCTGCACATCATTTGTTCTATACTTATTACTACCATCAAAACTAAAAAAGTTGTGAAAAAAAAACAAATTATAACGTATATATCCATTTAGTATTTATGGAGTTGTAAAACATAACCATAATAATTATCTATATTTTGTTTTCCTCCTTCTGATAACACATCATTATGTGTTCATATATATTGCATGCATATGATCAAATGTTGAATGTATATTTTTGTATGAGGTTAAATGCTAATAATGCATTTCAGTGCTAAGCGCAAGAATATAAGATTCTTATATTTTTTACTGCATTGTGACCCAATTATTTATAAAGACTTTTTATTTTGTACTGGTATGTGTATAGTGTATACTGGCATCTGGTATGCACTCATTAAATTTGAATATTCATGAGTTTACTCGTGTTGATTTCATATGCAAATAATATTTGCCAAATACATATATATAGTGGTCACATTTATGAACGGCTTTGGTAAATATATATGTAAATGAAGGTTTTATTAATTAAAATGCAAGTGCATACTCTGATTGACAATTTGCAGTTTTCAATATTGATTCAATTAGTACCACCATTTGACTTCTGAATTTGTTTTGTTCACCCAGGTCGTGTGTAAGTGTTGATTATGTCTTTTCCCAACGACCAACGAGCAATAAGGAATCAACGAGCGTCTAGTTAAATGGCTGTGAAACAAGGTTGGTAACATTTTTTATGACAGTATATTAATTACAAACATAATATGTAACACAACAATTAATAACGACTAGCGTCAACAAACATAATTGCATTGATAAAGGTTCATATCAGAGGTTGTCAGGTTGTATTACACATATATCCTCTATCCGTTATGAACTTATGAATAGCTACTCCTAGTTTCCTGTTTATATAATTACATGCATTTCCAATCGCAACTAATCGAAACTAATCAATTTGGGATAAATATATTATGGTTTATGGTATTTGAAATCAAATTTTAGTTTTTTAGAATTGAGAATGAAACAAAAGAAACTTTAAGCTTAATCTGTCTTTGTGTTCTCACATATATCTACATGAAATATTTGTAAAATAAAGGCGTGAAGTGAGATTTACAAGAACAAAATATGAAAAGGAAGGTGTTGCTTTTAATACTAATCCTGAGTCTAAACACACGGTAGCGGCAAACATACACTCAATACTTCACAGCATGAAGTAAAATTCAATTTTCTATCATATTTTTTTTTATTCCATTGAACATAGCTGTATATTATGATATTTCATATGTTTGTATATGTTTGTATAATGCTTTTTTATACACATAGTCTAACCAACTACCTCGGAATTTCATAGAATCACACATGAAAATCCATAACCATAATATGTAACTGAAGTATAAATAAGAAGAAAGTGTGTATGTTTGTGTGTGTGTGTGCCTCTATTTGTTGTATAATGTGCAATGTGCAGTGTAAAAGAAAATATTTGATAGAATAATGAATACGTACATTTACTTACAAATAATTTCAAAGAAAAAATACGAGGATGAGTAGATGAAAAAAAAACTTGTCGGCACGCAAGATATCTATCATTAATCCATAGCCCATACTTAGCTATATATATATTAACTCTCTCTGTCTGTTCCATCAGTCTTTTTTTCTGGTTTCTCACCAAAAGATTTAGATACGTCTAAAGTCATACATGTTATAGTATTAGTATTATTATACAAGACGCAAGTGCATAAGCAATGTGCGTAAAACTACAGGAACTGAAGTCCAGCGTATCATGTAACTCTACTTTTACTTTTTAATCTAACACACTATTATTTTTAAAGTGATTTTCGTCTGGAATCAACCTGTTTTATGTTTATCTATATGGCGGTTGGCGGTACTGGAATATGTCTCATAAAATATTCCATATTTTTTTGTGATTCATTTGTGTACGTGTGCTATCTATATGTAACATCGATATTGTTGGAAGTTGGATTTCTGTTAAATTCAAGAATGACTCAAGAAACATAATACAATAAGTACATATAAGTTATAAAGTATTAATAAATTTCTAAAGAAAATGTTTTAATGCAATTTTCTATCCCTGTACCATTTTTTATTTACATTGTTTTAAAACATGCAGAAAATTCAAGTAGTTTGCATCATAGCATGTGTATATAGAGCAAACATCAAAAATCAATTACCGGCACTGAAAAAATAAAGTTAGTTTTTAAATTACCTAACAATTTACTCTGGTTCGTTTACCATTGTGTAATTTGCGTGATATACGCCATGTTGTTTTGTTGTTCTACAGACAAAATGGTTTACAAATATGATGATAGGCGGAAGGAGTTAATGTTAAAACGGCAGGAAAAGGCTAAACGGAGTATGTGTATCATAGGATGTTATTTGAATTTAATCCATAATTTTAGACGGTTAATAGACGTGTATTAGCACAGGAATAGTTTGGTTTGTCTATTCTAAGGTTTCAGTGTCTGTATACAGAATATAGAATATTATGATGATACTTTAACTTCAAACACTTGCGAGTTCCTCAAAGTTGATCCACCGCTCTTCATTTGTATCATATCTTTCTTGATGGTATTAAAATTTATCTGATTGCATGAATCGTCTAAGGTGTTTCCTTTCGAGTATACATAATTGGAGCAGTATATTTACTATAGACATACATGTATATTTCACTATACGTCTTAACAATGTTTTTAAAATACACCAAGAAATACTATTACTATTTATTATTATTAAACAGTGTTCGGTGTACATTGTACATGGACTCCATATTATTCCATATTCCATAGATGTGTAAAATATTATTTTGTTACTATAGATACAATATTATTATAGTAAATAGAAATATGTATGTATCCATACATGTATATTGTACATACACAAGTTCTTAAATTTCGGAAGACGGTTGGAGTCTCAAAGTCTCTTCCTTCAGTTTTAAACGGCATGTGTTGATAAAAGCTCTAGATATTGGTGAATGTACACAAAAGCATTTATTGTAGTTTATGTGATGGCATTGTGTGAGAGTGAAATAAGAAGCTGTGAACAAATTACTTTGAATACTTTGAACACCGAGACCTCGCATGGTTTTTGGGTTTTTTGTATGCTGTACCGAGCCGGTTTTAGGTATATCCTCTGCCTATCACCTATTCCCTTTGTTGTTGTTGCTGTTGTTGTTTGAACATTATAGATGACTCAAGAATGGATTTAAAGTTGATATATACTTATAATTCTAACAATTATACATTATTTGAGAATACGAGAAGTAGCCGTATATATATATATCTACCTACATTCTAAATACACAAGAAGTATGTACAATGTACATTGTACATGCATAAATGTGGGTATATTTCTGAACCAATGTCTTTCTTTTGGAGCTCGGAGTGGATTGTACAAACCGTATGTTCTATAGTCTTATTGCCTACATCCTACATGATACATGATGTGTATGTATGTGTGTACATATAAATGACTACACATTCCGTACTTGGCATTACAAGAGTGCGAATTCCGTTCTCTTGTTTACATTTACATTTAAACGGATAAAAAGCAATCGGAATATAATCAACATCATGTGCACTTACATGTATACATACATATATAAATACATATTTGTGTATGGATACTTTGCAATCATTTAATGCTAATATTCTATGATTTATACTCTCACTGCTATTTTTCATCGTCACTCCTAACACTAGAGAGACAGCCCCTGACCCCATGGGGATTTGAATATGTACAGAAACATTTTTTGAACTGAATCAAACTTTTGCTTATCGTCGGTTTGTCTTTGATTTGAAATATTTTGGAATGTATTGTGTATTTATTGTTTTTAACTATAAAAGAATACAAATATATCATGTATCTTTTTATTGCCCCACACCTGGCTGGCTGCACTTTTTGTAAAAAAAAAACAATGTGTTACAAAAGTTATATAGATTATATACATGTATAGGAAATACAGGTATCCTGAATATAAGTACACACACAAAATGTACACAACACTTTATCATGATTTCATGTGTGAAGAAAAATGGTAATAAATAGGAAAAAGTAAAATAATTTCAAATGAGGCTATCATTTGTATAATATTGACCATTAATTATATATCTGTGTTTACTCTGAGGAATGTAAATAATTTACATGTATTTTATACGTCAAAAAATTGAGACTCAAAGAAATTATATGGATGAAAAAATTGGTAGTCTAATATACAAATATGTTATGCCATGTATGTACATTGTACATTTGTACACTTAACCTTATAGGTATTCTGGATTCGAGATATTTACTATGTTCTTGATGCGGTTCTACTTACAAAAGAGTTGTTGTTTTCCAGGCGCAAAGGTACGATAATTACGATAATTAATATGAAGAAGGATGAGGCATCTAAGTTGTCCTGTCATGTTTCCTTTTTATAAAAGTTAAAGACTTGGATATGTGCGAACGCCAACACACCAATATCCATGCAACTAATACTGTATTATCATGGTTTTTATTTTGTAATACTGGCAGCGTGTATACGAAATACAAATACAAATGTGATTTGTACGTATAAATAATGCATCATGTGTAAACGAATGAGGGTAATATAATCACAATCTGCAGGGGAAAATGAACAAAAGTTCCAATCTATACGTTTATATTACACTGTATAGGGAACATATTTTCTTACATATTCATGTAGGTGTACTACGTTATTTCCTTGTTGTACCATCCTAATATTTTTACATACAGTGTAAATGTGTATAGTGTAGATATTAGATATGTAACTGCATAAACTTTCCATGAACAGAATAATATTGAATAGGGTAGTCAAGGGTAGTTGTCAAATTTTTTGGAAAAGGATTGGAAAGTCCGAAATTTCGGATGTGTAAATCGGAAATTTTAGTTCACAGTTAACAGTTTTTTGAAATTCACCATCTTAATCCATTCGTGTTATAAAATAAAATATCTCCAAAGTATCAACACTAAAAACAAAAGTAGTAAAGTTTTTATTACTAACATGTTTTGGAACTTTCTTATCATTTTAGTTCCTCGGCTTTTATATCCTGGCGTCCCTCAATGTACCCTATTATTTGACTCGGGACTCAAAAGTAAAACAGGTTTACACGTTTGTGTATTCACGTAGTAAACATACTCACACACACACATTCAACTGCAATTTGTTTTAAAGAATAGCCTTCTTAATCTTATTTACATATAATGAGATATTAAGCATGTAAAAGAATAGGCGGGATTCAACGGAATGGATTACGGCAGCTTGATACTTGATTTCATCACGGCCTTTAATCATCATACGCCGTGTCCGACATTATACATATAATTATTATTATAGTTTCAGTTTATATCTCATCCGTCTCGTTTCTTTTTGGCGTTGAATGTACTAGGATTTAAATATATTACTATCATGTTGTATTGTACTTCTATTCTGGATTCTGGACGTTGTACCTTAATCATATTAGGTTAAAAAGTTGAGCCTGTAAATATTTTGAGAGATAATTTCGGAGAGCTGTCTGGATTTTTCATTCGTAAAACTGAAATACCGACAGATGAGCACGAAGTAAAATAAAAAGGAGGATGGAGTACAATCGACAGCACTCAGCGGGAATTAGCATAAAAATAAATATGCTCTTTCTTAAATCCTAAAATATTAGTTGATCTGTTGTGTATGTACCTGCGTGCAGGTATCCATTTGCAATGTATGCACGTGCAGTTTGAATTTTAAATGTTTACAAAGTAGGGGAAAACAAGGAGACAAATGAAATGTTGAGAGAAATGTAAAAGCGAATGTGAATGTCATAATGCAGTTTGATTGCTGACTGAAAGACCAAATAATGTTAGAGTTTTTAGAGTATACATGATTGTCCAAAAATTGTCATTTGATTTTGTTAGTACAGAAATTTCCTGGTGATTTTTTGATGATGTTATAAAAGGTCCATGAGTAATTTTGATGAGTTGTAGTTTAGTGTAAAACAATTGTATTAAACGAAGGATTTTTTTGGGATTAAAGTTACATACATTGTCTATTGTCTATGCATGCACAAACATGTTTAGGCATTCACAATACGAAGCATTCATCGGGGAAAGCTGTTAATTGTATTGTATTGCGTGAGTGGTAACAAACTTTTTACCGCACTCAGTAGTTGAGTTTAACTCTCCACAACAATAATAATTTTTGAGGAGACTGGTCAATAGTTTGTACTTGTTACTGTAGTTAGCATTTCAAGTTATTAGCATTAGATTATTGCTCTGAACAAATTAGTTTGAATTTTGGGTACGTGTGCATTCCTATGTATATATATATGCATGTATGATGTAAGTATTAAGTACCATGTTCGTGTATACACTTACACACAAGTAGTTTAAAGTAGGATATTATTGCAAAGAGAAAAGAGCAGAAGCGGGAGTTGATTATTATTGATGAAGTATTGCATATACAAAATCACCATCGCTCATCTTTTTTGAATGCTTTATTACTTGTAGAAGTTGGTCCAAGTTCAAGTTCAAGTTTCCTTTTTCACACTCAGACCGACTCAACACATTTTACATCATTCGTCATGCTCTAGAACCCATCGTCCTAAGCCAAAGATTATTATTATTCAATACACTATCTGTATAATATTATTTTCATCTTTTCAAGTGTAGAAACAGAGGATCACTTTTTATACACGTCTCATTCCTCTGTGTATTCCACCATCAAATGTAATAATAACCGGCATTCTTATTACAAATATAAGTGTACATGAAGTATGCAGTTGGTTTATTTTTAAGTGAATAAGCACATTGTTTTGACTTATTCTTTTTTTGTTTCGTATTTAATATTAAAGACGAAACTGTTATAGTTGTGTGGCCAACTATAAAATCTGTTTTTAAAGTATTTGATCTGAAAGAAAAAAAATTTGGTACGCCATATTAATTATTAATAATTAATAATATATTAATTTAAAAATTATTACAAACTCAAAATGATCCAGCTAAACATTCTTATTCTATATTTTCCCTGTGAAAGACACAAAACAGAAATCTTCGTTGCTGTTTACTACATGCTAAGCCCGAAGTTTGTTTTGTTCTTACTATTTTCTCTCTTCAGCTCTTCAATCAATTTTGGTAATAATGACAAGGTTTGAGCGTTTGCATATTGCCTTTTTAACCACTTTTATTCCATGTTTTTGTCTCTACCTCTCTCCTACCTCTCTCCATCTTTTGCGACTGGCTATTGTTGCTGTTCCAGTATACTCATTACAAGTTGGTAATGGTATATATTACTAAGGAAATCAGGGCTATTCATCTTGATTAAAACTATCTACTCAATGGTTTTCCACTTATCTTTGCTTGCTACCTGTGATGAGATTTTTAATCTTAATTTGTAGTTGATCCCATGAATCTTTGCCGCCGCTACTCATTCTCCAGTCTCCAACTATTTGCTTATTATTCTCTTCGCAAATCTCTAAAGGTTTTCCTCCATATACATAACCAGTAGTTACTATCGATAAAAGCCAACTTTGTTTTTTGCTTCATTTCAATTTTTGAAGAAGAGGTTTGCTCTGTAGCATCTTAAATTTTTATGCAAACCAAACCAAACAAAACACTTTACATTAATATCAATACAAATATTAATGTACACGCAGAGTTAAAATAATAATTACATTGTGTGTGTGTATGTGTGTGTTATCAGTAGGTGTATGGAGTGGTTTGTTTTATAAGTGTTCAACCTAATTCACGAGTTGAAGCTGTAGGCTGTTTGATATTTTCTTTTGTTGCTCCCGTTCTTCATGTCAATATAAATTCATGCTTCATTTACTCACATTTGCATAGCTCTTTATATATTGTACGGGCAGCATGTCTTAAATGAAAAATGATACAATATTTATAATATGTATTTTTGTATAATGTATACATAATATGTATTTGTACTTTGTACGTAATACTCAGAAATACTCTCAAGACCTGCATATAGCCAGTATTTTCTTCAATATATATGTATTTGTTCAATGCCGAATGTTTTTGTGGTTTCAAAATGATCAATACTCAATACTCTATCATAATATTTAATAAAAAGTATTATTACTCTAATTTTAAGTACGTTATTAACGAGACACGACGTGTTATAACTTCAAACATGTATAATATTATTCAACCAAAACTTCAAAATGTTATCTTGTTATGTATTCAATTTTCACAAAGAAAATGAATTACAGTGGTCTATAGTAATTAGAAACACGTAACGTTTCCTTGTCATAAGAAAGTACATTCTTATGAAAATCATGGAATTAATATTTCTTAATGTACAAAATGTCATTAGTCATTAGTAAAAATGTCTCTTGCATGAGTCTATATATTTAACTACTTGTTTATTTATCGAACCATGGTAATATTGCAGAGTAAAAATAGGTTATTGACGCCGACGCTTCTTCGCATGTCATGGGTACAATTACACAGGTGTTATGCAGGGATGATACAGGGCTATAAATACAGAATTATTAATAAATTAAATAATGGCAGTATGTGGTATATTTTAATCGAACACGGTTTAATATGTAGTTGAAGCTGCTATTGGCATTGAATTTGAGGTGATGTAAAGTTAGTTGGTTATGCTGGGAAGGGTGTATAATAAAATGGTAGACAATAATAATACATACTAAAGCTTAATGATTTGTGAAGATATTATAGTAATGAATGGATTACAGACTCAACATTTAAAGGTACTTATCAACGTAAACGGTCATAAAGTTGGTTTTTATAGCGTCTACAAACTAAGGAATAAGGTTTAAGACTTATTTTTGAAAATTTTTACGTGTATACTTTCCACACTAAAAGTTTGTGTGATATGTGCATTGTATAATATATGGTAAAGGTATTGTAATACATCTAAGTAAAGTATCCATACTCCATGCTCCCTACGTACACTCTTAAACCCATGCCATTGTTTTGTATTTTGTACCATTGGTACTTTTAACAATTTTATGGTATTTTGTATGAGCATAAGATTACTTATTTTGGAGGAGAGAAAACTTAAACAGCAATTGAAATGAAAGGTGTGAAGTAAACCACAATGAATACTCGCATTTTACAATCCTACAGTTAGTTAGATCCTTAAAAATTGAGCACAGTATAGTTTCACATTTTCTTTCTCCTGTTATCATGAGCAAAGCTTTTACCTTAAATGTTAAAGCCTGCCACTTATTTTGGCTTCTTGTTATTCGTATATATGTATCTAATACCATCATAATATATTATTTATTTATTATCATTTTATCGAAATGTTCACACTTTGGTTTAACATCCACATAAACTTAATCTCAATCATTCTATATTCCAACATTTCTTTCTCTATATATGTAATGCTGCCAGGAATTGAATGGAATGAATAATAAATGCATTTGTACTGTATATACAATGTACATATTTTATGTTCATAATCTTCCTATGGAAAGCCAATTGAGGCTGAAAAGGTTTGAATTTGCTCAGTATAACTAATTTTGTACTGTAGGTATAATTAAACATATGGAAAGTGGAAATTAAAGCATTAACATAATATCTTTTGATTATTATACTTTTGACAGCTAACAAAACATATTCATAATAATCCTCCGCATATGATAATAATAGCGGAAATAGACATATAACTAGTTTTTGACTTCTCACTCTCTGATGAAATGAAAATAAGGGTGGATTCGAATTAGCTTTTAAGTGGAAATCAAGGTGATTTTGAAGAAAGAGGGTAAATATATGTATTTCTCCTAGTTCTTTTATTTTCTGTCGGCGTTCAATCTCTCTTCTCACTCACATTCTCACATGTTTCCTTCAACTCAGTCTCTAGTAGTCATTTTCTGAGAGAAGAGATATACAAAGAAAGAAAGAAAGAAAGAAAGAAAAGGAAATGGTGTATCAGGACAAAATGAAAACAAAAGAGGTGAAATGGTATTGTTCTCTTTCTCTTTTTCTACTTCCCCATCAAGTATGTAGTTTGTAGTTCCATAGTAAACGATGATACTATTATCTATAGGCCATGTGTATCCTATCTTTCACTCTACGCTCTACTCTCTACTCCATAATATCAAATTTTTACTCAACTTCAAGTGTTCAAAGTAATGAGATATGTATCGTTTCTTTTCATTTTCATGTTTTTCCCCCAGTACGCTCATAAACGCCGTAAAATTAATCAGTTAAAGTGTAGGCAAGCAGTCTAGAAGGAAAATGTAGTTCAAAGTTTAATTTTCTTTTGCATCTTTCGAATACTCTCATAAAGTCATATTTTATGGACAAACATCCCTTTTCGTGTACTTATATACGTTACATTTCAAGTAATAGACTTTATACTCTACACGTATTTCATATTTATGCTTTATGCATTCGTAGGTTATCCCATACATTAAGCTTGTGGAACAGGGTGAAGCGTCATATTGAGACTACCTTTTTGACCAGGTAATTTTTGATGCCGGTATTAACCGCAGATTAACAGAAAACATCATTTTTAGTATAAAAAAAAAACTCAAAAACATCACATCCTTCATCGACATCATTGTACATTCTGGATCGAGGTTTCTAAATCAAGTCCAGTTTTGAGACTTCAGCGTAGTTTAATGACAGACAGAATGACGGGATTTGGAAAATTGCGCACTATACTTGTGAGAAAGAGGTTCTGCTTTGAGAATAATGGATCAGAAATCAGAAATTCAAAGTTCAAATCAGTTGTTAAGATGTATACAAGTAATTTAAGTTGGTCACAAATGCCTGCGTTTTCCCTATCTAGATATGTTTCTACATGTACCTGGATTGATTTGAAGCATTGGAACGAAAAAGTTGGGATTAAATTTTCGATAGGTATATTAGAACACTTTTTCAAAGAATATTGAAGGCTATACAAACATGCATATACGTATATACACATGCAACTATTCATTTTCAGTAGTGTAGCATGATCAGTTTTCAAGAATGGGAAAAACGAAAGAGAAAAAAGACGGAGCGAGTGAAGAAAGAAAGAACGAAAAAGGTATGAGGTGCGAGAGTGCATATGTCAATTATTTACACATGTATATGTACACAAAAGCACGGGAAAAGAGGAATGCAGAAGCAATTTGAGCGTGCTTGAGCTTCATTTGATCCTGATGGGCCACACAAGTGTGAAATGATCTTCAACATATCCTAAGAACGGTCAAGTGAAACTATGGTGTATATTCGTATATCCATGCAATTACATGTAATACTTTCATTTATACACTGTTTTTCTTCAAAGTGCTCATTTGTCAAATTTCTTTCTATATTTGTTGCTAGTGATGTAGTGATTTACCTGCATGTGAATTACATTGAATGAGAAGTGAGGAGACGAAAAACCACACATTTCTGTATATATAATTTCCAAAATCTGATACAAAGTTTAGTTTGATTTGAAGCGTTATAAGGACTACGTTTTTAATTTTCCATTCTTCATTCTTCCACACCATGTTCACATTAAGCACACATGAGAATGAGATCATGAGCTAGTGTATAGTATATAGTATTGTAGGTTTCGCTTTCATCCTAATAGAATTTCTTCTCCTTTTGATATTTATAAATTATTCTTGATTACCTGCGGCACTTGTTTTATAATACAAGAATTATGCACACGTATACATTCTTCTTCAACTGGAAGATGATCCGTGTACGTTATATTAGTGTTTTACGACTCTAGACTCTGGGCTTTTGAAATGAACATGAATTGAAAATTTTAATTATTTCTTCACGAGTTTAATGTTAATCGTTTATAAACTGTTTCTATTAAGATACTTGACCCTGATTGTTTGTAATTTGTAGTTTTCTTGCACTTGTTTCTTCAACACTAGTGTCTTAGATCTTAGATTGTAATCTCCAACTTCCAATTCCAACATGGATTTATACATTGCAACTTGTACTGCATGATGCATGATGCATGAATAGTGCATTTCCTATACGACAACTATAATAATTTTCTATTCAAATCCGAATGTTAGAGTTTTGTTATAATATTTTTAAAGTAATTTTTAATTGGAGTAGAAGAATTCAAAGGAATTGCTGTGGAAATTCAATATGATTTTTCGCTTTTTTTCGACCAAGTTTAAACTTTTCAGATGTGTATTTGATATGAAAATTGTAACCAGGCATTCCATTCCTCAAATTGACGGGGTGAATTGCAATAAAATGCGGAACACAGAACTTTGACAGTCAAAACTCACCCTACACCATCCAGAATGACATATCTCTACAATACAATATTGTGTGTGAACAACAATAATCACATGAAATTTTTGTAGTATAATTCAAAAGCAGCTCATATATGCTCCGTGTTAAACAAAATACAGATCTCAGTACTCAAGAAACATCATTGTAGTATGGATTGCTTATGTTTTCAATGTTTTTTTAAATAAAAACTCGGCAATCTCCCAACCTTGTTGAATCGATACACAGTCATCCCATAGATACTTTTCAAAATTTGAAACAGGTGTTTTTTTATTCTACTTTAATCAAAAACTGGAAATTATCACTAAAATCAAATTTTATTGTTGATGTGTAAGGTTTGAGATGAAATGTGATGATGGACGCTGGTACAATTTATGAAAGTGTAATCACTAATCATTATTACAAAATGCAAAAATGTAGGAATTATGTGGTGATGAAATCTTGGAATATGAGGACGGTAAAACAAAATTCAAAGAGAAAATAAAATAAAAAAATCAGATCGAAAGTAAACGGAGGGTGGGTAAATTTACTTCTGAGATTTATAATAATCAAGAGTATATAGTTCAATAACATGTATAATATTGATAAAATTGACATTGTCTCCCTTGAAAGTTGAAAAAATTGCATGATAATTTTTTGCTAATAATTATAGCAGGTCATAGCACATCATTATATTATGATGGATTTCCCGACTGAAGCTTTGAAGTGAGAAACATAAATTAGATTATGGATAGACGCCGATAAAACGTTAATGGTAGTGGCCGCACTGTTGTTTGTCTCCTGATGAAAAAGATAAATGAACTTGATTGTGTTTTCCTTCTACATTCTATATAGACACAATGTGATACTGCTGATTAAGTTTGTAACACAATGATAAAGTACCTTTGTTAATTCAAAAGTCACATGTCCCTTTGTTTTTCTGTTTGGTCACAATCAAGTTGATGATGGGCAAGTAGTGGATTAAAAGACAGAATGATATTATGATATTATTATTGATTATAATAATATTGGTAGATGAAATATTACTGAATGATCATGATTTGTGTATCAGATGAAAATCCCCTTTGTAAAGCATAAAGTGACTTTGTTTAGAGATAATAATGTAATAATAATATATTGTGCAGAAAACTGAAATGAACTCACTGTGAAACAGTAAAACATATGTATACACTAAGAAAAAGACTATAGAAATTATACACTTGTAATGCAAAGTACTTGAATCTTGAATGTACTACGGGGAATGACACTTGAGACTTGAGACAATGAACAAGAAACAAGATCAGATAAGCTAATTTGAACCAGAAAGAGTATTATGTATTATGCATTATGCATGATCATTATTATTAGGCTTCAAGTAACTCTGTCTTTGAGTGAATGAAGTAATGTTATGATGATGTATGATGCCATAATAATCATTATTAATTTGAACATTTTTTAAAATTTTCATTGTGTTGTTGTTTGAACTTATCCGAAGCTAATGGTAATGAAAAGATTAATGAGTTTCAAAAAGGTATTACGGTATATAATACATTATGAATTATGAAATGTACATAAAGTGTTCATAAGAAAGGGCATAATTTGTCGTTGTGGTAGGTACAGCCCAACACAAAGGGTTGAAAATAAGAAATCCAAAGACATACACATTATTTTATAGTCTAAAAAATTGTAAAAAAAAACTAAACACTCTGATATATACTAGGGGAAGGTTTTGGACAAAAAATGTCTAAAGTTTGAAAAATAACAAAGCATTGTCTGTTGTACATAGTACATTGTAACTCTTAATAAGAAGATTATCTAGTTGGCTTTCCTTCATTTAAAACTGAGTAACATTATAATCTATGAAATGAGTTACAGTTTACAGTGTAGTCAAAAATGTTCTCCTAATACATTTGTATTCCGTATTCTGCGCCCTGGACATGGTATGTAAACTATATGAACAGAGAAGAGAGTTTGTGTATTCTTGTTCGTTGTTGTTTCTCCGTGTGTGTCTTCCCTGTTATATTATGATTTGGATGTGTGACGTGAAGAAAAGATTAATTAATTTGAATTTTTGACACCTATCATGGACGGCGATTTGATGAATTAGAAGAATTAGACACCAAGAGCAATCAATTATCCTAGTGCCAAGTTCGTCATTATGATTTCAGGGCGTTCAGAGTGACTTTTCTCAGGAAGCTATTATTTCACAGGATAATCGAATTATAATGATGACAGTTTCCATTATTCCCCACACACTTCTAGCATGGTTGTATGTCTCTGTCTCTATTTTCTCTCGTGTAATCGTCCCCTGCTCCTATAATAGTACAAGGATGATGTTTTTTATTCATTATTTAAAGCCTAACTTTACTTTTTGTCCTTTTGTCTACGTATGTCTGTGTACATGTGAATAAGACTATAGATATTATGCGTACATCATAAAGTTCAAGCATACCAGCCATCTACTTTAGGCTAATAGTTAACGGCTTCTTTACTCTTTACTGTTCACATCGTAGGATTTAAACAAGATGAATTAGATTGTGAACTATTTATTCTCACAGAAAGAATAATAGTACGCTCCTATACACCTTAGTTACCAGTTTTGCCCATGTTCAGATTTTGTATAGTGTTGTCACTATTTTTTATCAGTTGTTAGCCTTTCTTGTGTTCTTCATGTTCTTATAGGCTAAACTAATGATCTTGCTTTCTTTCTTCCTTCCTTTCTTTTGTGATTCGTTTCGTCCTCCTGTCTGTCTGTTTCTCTCTCTTTCTCTATTTTTCATGAAAACTTTCTCCGTTCTGATCATGGACTAGTAGAAAAAAGCAGTCAATTCATATTTTATATCAGATATACCGTTTCATATACAAGTGATGAGATACTTGATAGGAATGATAATCATTGCCTAATTTTTACATGAATCAATATAATACGCAGGTGTGTTTTATTTTCTATAGCGCACACTTACTTGGATGACCTAACCTTAATAAACATTTTCTGAATGAATGTTGACAAATTTCAATTAAAATATTTTTAAATCATTTTATAAATGTTGTTTTCACGTAGAATATGAAAATGATAATGAACATTTGAGGCACATGCTTTTAGTTTTGGATGTCGGCGGATTGCTATTAAGTATCAAGTAGATAAAATAAACATCAGTAATCAGTATATATACGTTATAATATACTATGTTATATTCGATATACAACTATAATAAGACTTCTTATAACGTGTGTAAAAACGCACCTAAATTCCTTTTGGCTTTACATCTTTAGCATTCAAGTTATGTTACAAAAACACTTACAATAGCTTGACTTCCAGCTGTACACCATTAAAAGCGCTACACACCTCAAACATACTGTATCCATGCATGTGTGTAATTTTGTTTGAGGAGGAGGTAATATTTAATATTGCTGTAAATAATATGACTGGTGCATAAAGTGGCAAAATGATGTATTTTGTGTGTACATGTATAATATAGGCTTGTGGAAGTATGATAAAACTTGACTTTTCTTATTTTGTGGGTAGCTCTGCACTCTGCTCACTCAAGTCAACAGTAGAACCAGAATCTGTAGGTAGTAACCATTATTGTTCTTTGTGTGCGTTGTGCCCAGCAGTATATGTATAGCATCTAGATTACAGATTAGAAATACCTACATGAGTGCGTGTGAATTTTAATTGATTAATTATTGCTTCAATTAAATTGAATGAGCCATCGAACTTGATGGCGCGTGACAAAACAGGAAAAAGTTGGCGAAAACATTATCAAAAGAAAAATGCCAATAAAAACTAAATGGTTAGAGCGAGTGTTGAGTGCATTTCAAGTCAATACTATGAGTTGGTGCTGCTGGACTCATCAAAAAAATTGTACATTGAATAGCCAATAAATATTTTATCGGTTACCGTCCAACATAAGGATGCTTGCTGTGGTCTTTTGTTAGATTACTCCTGATTCCTGATTGAATTCTTCGCTTTACTAGGTTGCAAGGTGCAGCATGTATTACACTGAGAATTTTTCAAACGCATTAGGAAAATCATTTCTCTTCACGGTAGTTAATCTGTAAAAATTTGTTTTTTCTTGTTTCATCCAAGTTCATTTACATACATCATGTATTTTTTATTTATTTATTCATAGTTTTACTTATAATATCTGGTGTTCAGTCCATCAGTATGTAATCTGTATAGTAGTAGTAGTGTTGCAGAAATTGCTATTTTTTTTTAGTAAAATCTAGTATATTACGACTGTTGCATTATTGTAGTGGTGGATTAATAATGAAAATTAGTAAATTTGTAATTTAACATCCTACATTCTACATTCTACATGCTTGATGTATAGAATATCTGGGTAAAATATTGTGATGATATGGTATATTTAAAGTGATCGAGAGAACTGATGAACACTTAATGACAGAGGATCGTTGCCGGTGTATTATAACTGGTAAACGATACAGTATACGCAAAAAAAGCTATTTGCCATTTTACTAGTGTTTCGGCACGCACACACAGAAACACATATTATATACATGCATAATCTTTAATATGTGGATATTAAATGTGTTAAAGAGAGAGAGAAAAACTCATAAAACACAATAGAATCTACACAATATAAGCGTTTCATATTATATTGTATTATGCATCTCATGATGACGTTCAGGACAATATGCAGTGTGTAATCGCAGTACAAAGCATGAAACATATACAATATACATATGCACATGTTTCCAAGTGTGAAACTCTAATGTGCCAAAATATCAAATTAAGCACGAAGATTAAATTTTCATTATCTTGAGCTGATGAGCTGACCTCTGATAACAATTAGTTTCAGCGGCTTCTGCAAATCTATTATATATCTACAGCTTCATCCTATATTATACAATATACAATACTCTATATTTTATACACATTTCGGTGTATGTTCATATACTTGTGAATATTACAATGAAGAAAGTTTACAAGACAAAGCTGCTATGCAGACTACAGAATATGCATTATACTCTCACACACCCTGTGTTGGTAGCGGAAAATTTGCATAAAATACCTCTATGTATATATGCATTGTTATACTGTCTTTTGGAACACATCATTTGGTATCTTATCTTTACTTTAAATTTCAATGTTGAGTTTAAAAAACTGCTGGTTATTGACACGTTATTTGGGAAAAAAATTCCTTGAAAAATCATTTCTTGACAGTAGTGCTATATTACGACGAGCAACGAGTATAATCAAATCGCGCCCCGTGTTACGAAAAATTGCAACTTACTTTTGTGTACAAATGAAGACTAATGATGGTACGCACATCTTCGTCGTGCTGTGTATCAACATTACTCATTTAATTGGTATGAAGTAGTAATCTGAACAGCAGCATTTTCCTTCTGTATTTTTACATATATTATAAATTTAATGTGAAATGCTTTTAAATAAATTTGCCCCTACTACTTGAACTTGAAAAGCCCGCATAGCACAGTAAAATTCGTACAACCGAAAAGAACAAGAAACTTGGGCTAAAAAAATTCAGCAAGCTCATCCTCTTGTATAAATTTTCGATCTTGTTGAATTAGATGAAGCCCAAAAACATATTGATTGTATAAATGCACACTGTGTGTCAATTACAGTATAATTAAATTTTGATTTTGACTTTCCTCAAAAAAAGATTTTCAGGCTTGCAACTGTATGTTGAATGTTTACCTATATGTTATGTTTACCTCTTCCAAATACATTATGTTTATTTGTACATGTATATGCAGACTCTAACACAGAAAGTGGTCATTGCAAATTGCAATAGAATGTGTAACAACTAAAAACGCAAACAAATATTTGTTGTCGTTTACCTGTCAGTTATACATTATACTTGCACGTTTATGAAGAAACATTAATATTGTAACATGTTACGTATAATTATTACGACGGTCAGCAGCTGTTCAGGTTGTGTTGTGGTTAGAGTTGAGTAGTAATTCGCATTAGTATATTATTACTATTATTATTTTTGAATGCAATAACTTTTGTAAATACTCTTAAACTTTGGCTTCCCCATCCGTAGTACTGCGTGTAATATGTTTAAATGGTAAACTGAAGTAGGTAGCAAATTAAATATATATATTGCAAATTACAACGTGTAATTAGCTAACAGGTTCTAGAAGTCTCAGAAAAACGGGTGCTCTTTGAACTCACTAATGGCTGACATTTTTTTACCTTGAAGTTAACTATTATACCTATTGCCTATCGCATTGGTTTTCGTGAATATATAGAAATTTTGCTTTACTTTTAATAATAATTATGGCCTTTCTATATGTACCTGCATGTCTTACAAGTAAATTATGGATGCAGTTCAGTATTTACAGCTGAATGGTAAAGAAAATTGCAAAACTGACCACTACAAACTACAAGTAATGATATAAATTCTGTGTAAAATACAAAAGCAATCATGAGAGGTTAACTCACTTTGCAAATAATCAGAAAATTATTTCTTCTATATCAGACGCCGTTTTTATCATTGTTTGTTCCCAGTCACTGGAACAATAGTATACTAAAACATTTTCAAATTTAAAATCAACATTTTAAGTGGTACGTTTCACTGCTTTTAGACGTCAACAAGTCGAACAAAAATCAGACAGGTTCCAAAAAGTCGAGAATCCGCTAAATTTTAATTCGTTTCTACTCACTGACTTACTACTTGTGCTGTATCCTTATTCCTTCTTCATAATACACAAACGCTGAATTTGGTCAAAACAGTTGGGTGGTAATTTTTACTTGTTGCAAATAGCTTTGATTAGGAAAAAAATACTTTAGTAATGCGAAATTTCTTTAATGTTAATTACTGGTAGCCAAATTATGAGATAATTTTGTATTAATGTTAGGATCCACGGCGAAATGTGTATGCATATGTAATTTATAATTTTCATTATATAGCATGATTTTCTTAATCCAACTAAAGATAGTACATATTTATATTACTATGGATTCGTATGTATGGACGAGGAACCGGGTATGACGATGCATTAGATTTTATGATCATTGTATATTACCGCTACGGATATTTATTTTCTTTGATTCTTTTTTAGTACTTGAATCCTTTTTCGTTTCTATGCATGATGAGACCGCACCAAAACACCATCAAAAATCATAATCATGGTTCATGCTAATGATTGAGATGGGAGAATCATCAGTGAAAAGGTGATAGTAAACAACATAGGGATGTCAATGGATTTTTGCTTTCAACGTTCCGCTTTTTACAGTTTACCGTCTACGGTACATCATTATTATTACTTACAACTATTGAAATGTATTAGTATTACACCCGTCAATAAACCTTAGGCAGTATAGAGTACTTGTAGCTTGTAGCATTGGTGTACTCTAGTCTCTAGGAGTTGTACTGCCATTACATATACTGCGTAGGTGGAAATGTAATGTAATGGATTATTGGTAGCTTCATCCTGTATTCAAAGTATAATGATATGATAGCAACTCATGATGCTCAGACAATTATCAAAATAAACTGCACAAGAAAAGTTTTACAAAGAAATGTTTTATTTCTAATCACACCACAGCTCAGCTGTCTGTCTTCCTTTCTTTCTTTCTTTCTTTCTATATCATTTATAAAATGAAATGGAAATGTAGTTTTGGTTGATTATTTAAATGTAAATGGATACACTTTATTTGGAATCTAATATGATGTAAGTCATTCATGTACGTCTAATTTAGCTTACAACAAGTTGGATTCATCTCGGTGTTGGATGTCGGATCGTTCTCTAGTTAACGTTTATCAGTATTATATGGCATTTTAACTATCCAGATTGCATCGAGAACTCAGGTGTGAAAAGGAGAAGAATAAGAAGAATAAAGAAAGGCCGCATACATAAAAATCAACTCAAATGATAATATTTTGTAGTTACTATGTGGGCAGTGCCAAGTTGTCGGATAGAACTGGAGATGAAGAAAAACAGAGAGCATCTAGTTCCAAAGGTCTATTCATAACTAAAACAGTTCAAAGTTCTAGATTCTATGTGTAAAGATTCACATTTTTATTCCGGATGTGTAACTTTGTCAAAACTACCCGCGTGTATTAGATTCTAGTACACGCAGAAAATCATGAAGAAAGGTAGGGTGCACTCATAAAGAAGACATCCGTGTATTTTTCTGATAAAACTTGCATATAATATTGCATCATACGATTTCGCAATGTTTCAGATAAGCTAATTAATTGAATAAGTGGTATTTTGAATTGCGTCTTCATGATAGTACAAGTCCAAATATAATATTTAATATACTTGGATGCCTGGTTGTATTATGCATATTTTTCTCATTTTTGGGTCACTTTTTTGTACTTGTGTTATGTTACACACATACTACGACGATGATATATGTATTCTCCGAGGTTGAAAATATTGCCATCATCCAATAATACATGTGTGTATTCATGCGCGTAAATGCAATATGGATGTAGACGCATTCTGAACGCCATATTTTTTTACCTTTGGTTCTCTGTAGGAGTGTGTGTACACGTGGTTTTGTATGTGTTTGGTGTTTGGATGAGTATTTAGTTTGTACGTCTAGAAGAAGAAGAAGAAGAAGAAGACGGAGAAGGAGAAAATACAATAATTTCCGTTTGAATTGGAATGTTTTTGTATACATACAGGTGTGGGCAATAGTCAGAATATGTAGTCGGCATCTTTTGACTTTTCGTTAATTTTACGACTCCCTTGTACTATAATATATCGTAAGTCGTAGAATGGCTGTTTAGGACACACTTCCAATTCCAATTTCATTTCTTGTTTCTCTCATGCTATCCCGATTCTTCCATCTCCATTCCATTCTACACCAAATGTTTGCCTCTACATTCCACTATGTTCTATGATGTACATTAGATCATCTTCCAGCCTCTTTCTCCCTTCTTCTCATTCTTCTTATTCTTCTTTCTGTCTTTCGCCTAGCCTATTGTATGTATATGTATTAAAATCAGTATTTTTTTAGTATCAACCGTTCCAATATTACAGCCTTAAATGGTCCATTATGTATTAAAAATGCCTCTCTTGTTAAAATATTATTATTAACAAAAAGTTCTCTGTTCCTGCAAACTAGTATAGTAGATATGATAATATGTTCAATGTTCACAGTACACAGAGTACTGAAGTAAGCTGTAAATTGGTAAAAGTGATTGCTACACTTTTCAAATCAAGAAAATCTTTGTGGTTTTGGCTGGTGTCTTGTGTGAGGTTTGAGTACAAAACTAGAACTCCAAAATCCAAAGTAATCAAAAGATATTTATTTAAAAATCTAGAAAGGCGCTTAGAAATAGTATAAAAAGTATATGTTTGTGCAGTCCAGAAAAACTTAACAGACTTGTATAGATATATAATATCTAGTGTAAAAGTAAGTGTACAAAATACAAAACACTTCGTAGAACAGTGTTAAATCCTAAATCTACAGTCTGTAATTTAGTTGACAGGTGAAGGCTGCGTATGTGTGAAAGACGCACCAGGTTGTAGGAAACTACGGCTAAGACGCAACTGAATTACATGACGTTATTAGTTAGTGCTTGTCATGTAATATTATTTGTCTGCACAAACAATTCTTATACTTGTTGTTGTTTTGTTGTTTAAATGCTCATGATGTATAATGTATAATGGATAATGGATAAGCCAAGAGAAATTACCAAGAGAAATTACCAAGAGAGAAACTATCTTTTACTCACGAGTGTGTGTTACACACTACACACACACGGCAATGTAAATGGTCAATTTCAAACCTTTTGTGTACTTTTCTGAGTTAAGAGAATAAAATAAATGAAGGGAGAATTTCAATTAAAACAAATTGAATCAAAACGTTTCTGGATATTTTTTTTCAAACATTTTTCATGTATTTTGATGCTTACTGGTGGAAGTAGTGGAGGTAATATATCCATTTACATTGAAATCAGAAGTCTTCACTATTACATCCTAAGATTATTGTTATTATCATTATAAAGGTGTGTATAAAAGTGTGAAGAGTGCATCATCCAATGTGTATAGGTGTAGAGTGTAGAGTGTGGATATAAGTTTGGTTTTGAGTTTTGAGTGTGGATGGGTGTAAATGTCGGTTACTTGATTTTGAGTTGATTCAGCAGGGGTAAAATAATACAATTACTTTGTGAGTGTGAGTTTTGTTTGTGAAGTCCAACTCTGTGTAATCATCAAGTTGGCTTGGACTGCGGGAGTTCTTCTCACTATCTCACTTGCTCTCCTCGTCATTTTAATTGTTTGCCAGATGGTCCAGGTTGATAAGCGGGGGAACGAAAGAAAAACGAAAGCTTCTCACATCATTTTGATTTCAAGATTTGAATTTTCTAGTTTGAATTCACAATGAATAATTTTAAAATCTTTTTGTTGAGCTTGATTCTCTTTTTTTACATACTTCACCCATGTTGTGTACAATATATTGTTCATTGTACATTGCACACTGCACACAAAACATTCAAGTCTGAACAATTCCTTGCTCGTAGGATCATAATTACAAACTAATCTTTGTAGTTCATGTTGATTTTAGATTCAGTGACTTGTACAAATCTCTTTTGATATTTGCATAGTTTACTTTTTTTACTTGTGTCTAGTGTCTAAACTCTAAACACTGAACGCATTGTAAAAGAGGAAGGGGTTTTGGTCTTTGAAAATGTTTGGTTTTTGATGGAACTGTATCATTGAACCATTTTTATTCCATCTACATGATACATATTATTATTATTATTATTATTATTATTATATTCATAATGGAATTTATTCCATTTTTTGAATAATCAAAGTAAAGTGGAAGAATGTCTCATGATGTCTACACGGTGTACATTGTACATACGTATGGATTTGTTTGAGATTTAGGAGTAATAATCAGTCATGTTTGTATTGGAGTATTACTCTGCTCTTTTCAATGACGAATTTTCTCAAAGTTATTACTTTGGTCCGCTGTTTGGTTTCTTTTCAAGTCTTTGTATTTCTCCTGATTCCAAATGATAGTTATTTGATTTTAATTCTTGTGATGTTGTATGAATGTTATTATATCTACTTACGTGGGTACCCGGAGTCTCCGAACTGGAGTTTGAATGGAGTGGAAGCCTGTTGAGATGTTATTGTATATGTGTATATTACAAAACATAATGGTTGTGTGTTGTGTGGGTACTTGAAGCCACTTTGAGATGGAATAAGAAGCTAAGAGAGAAGATAAAAGGGAAAAGGCGCAAAGTTCTCCTCTTTCTTTCTTTCTTTCTCTCTGCGTACCTCTGCAGTTATTGTGTATAATGGACTTAGTGAGAGGAGATAGATACAAATAAATTATAAATCTCGGAAAATGACACGGCCCGAGAGCTCGAAGAAAGGCGAGAGCATTGTAGAGAAAAGACACCTCGGAATAATCTTATTAAGAAACGCGACGTGAATGCAGGGCCCAACGTGTACATATTATGTATAATGTATACATATTCACAATGTAAAGAGTGTAGACTGTATATTGTACTACACTCAGTGTAGCCAACAATCCAACAAATGTAAAATCTATCTATATTGTTCATTCTTCATTCCTCATGTGTGTGATTACACGGACTAACACTGAGGGATTACTAGGCTATTAGATTCACATATAAGCAGCATGTTTTAAGACATTTCAGATCTCCCTGTGTCTCTCGTTCCTTTTCTCTATTATCTATTATACACACTTAATACTATACAAGTTGAGGCTAATTATTGGCTTCTTGGCGCGTCCCCTCTCATCTTACATAACCCGCAAATACTCAATGCTCACACATACAAAATACATACATACAGATGCACAAACACTACCGAAAGAACATGGAGAGAAATGAAGAAGGAAGAAAGAAAGAGCGAGAAAGAGAAAAATCCACGTACCTTTGTATATACACATTACACATACATAAACATTACTTAAATCTTCTCTGTGGAATTTATAAATTATCTCAATGAGTTTGTCGGCCTGCTCTCTCCCCGCATTGTTCTCAATGACTATTATAATTCTTTAGTGTGAATTGCTGAATGTCCAGGTGAGCCTTTGGAGAGCCTTTGAGATGATGGAATAGCAGAAGTATCAACTAATATATTATTGATGTACTTCTTGTGGAGAAGTTGAACTGTGAAGTATGGAGGAGAGAAATTATGTATTAAATATCTATGAGTGTAGGTAAAAATCCAATACCTATACTGAGCATTGCTTTGCTTCTGATTTCGGCTACTTTTACTTCTTGCTTTACACATATTTCACTAGCTCTCCTACGCAATCTAGGTAGAGTGCATAGTGTACATGCGCTATGTAACTTCTCCTTTGCAGAGCGTATAGTACCGGTTCCTCGTAATATGTAAATATCAAGAATATTTTTCTTCATAAAGTATGTAACGCTTTTACGTCATGCTCATTTTTACTCCTTGGATTCTAAGCTTTGTCATTGAAATCTAGTGTGACTATGCGATTACAACTACGACTAAAATTGTCACTTTTGGCAATAAGATGAGAACTATTTACATTTCAAGCTCCAGTCAGCTCTGTTTTGAAACCTAACGTCGAACAGCAGGAAACTCTACTAAAGAAAGTAAAAGTAGAATTGAAATGAATAGTAGAATATTAGACATGTCATTTGAATTTTTTATGGGTTTCCATTTTCCATGTATCGTATAGTTCATTCCTGTTTGTCCTTTTTGCCACGAATATTATATCTTCATAAAAATCTTCACAATCTAAAATCTTATCCTTTTTTCCATCGTCAGTTCTAAACCAGCCCAGATTAGCCAATCTCTTTATAGATACGATTTTGTAGAGTGAGTACAGATTTTTTAAGGTACCAAGAATTTAGTCTGTACAAAACTTTTAAAAGTCATACATCAATCATATTTACTATTTACACTGACTTTACGACTATCTTTTTGCATAGGAATAATAATATACACATGTAACATGTATTTCCTTGTACTGTATTTTCTTTTTTCCCTCTCTTCAAACTGACTGTGAGTTGAGTAAGCCAAAACGCCCAAATAGTCCAAAAAACTAGGTGCGTTCATTTTATGCGCGAACAGTTCCGTTTTTTTTTCAACCTATAGAAGCTGTACGTGGACTACGCACTTAATATTTATGTTCAGTGTATTAGTTTTAGCAATTTGCATACATGAAATAACATAAAGTTTTGTCAACTATTTTTCCCCCTTGGTTCTTTACCTCGTATTTACCTGTCGGCAGGATTCAAATTAACATATCCAAATACACACTTGTAAAAGGATTATAATATTATCATGTCGTACTAGAAATATAGTAGCCCACTGCTGTTTTTATAGTCGGGTTTTGAACTCGTTTGTCTGCCATTTCAATTTTTGAATATAGTCGTTATCCTTGATTTTTTAACTGCACAGACAGAACACAGAGCGAATGTGGAGACAATCAATATGGTAAATATGTGTTGTTGAGCAGAAAATCAATGTTCTTTGAACTACATGAGTTGCAAACAGGATTGTGGGTTGTGTAATCTGGAAAAGTGGAAATATTTTACAAATGTTGAATTACGCTGTCAATATTTTCAAGTAGACAAAAAAAGTATCAAGAATCAAGAATAATATCATTATTTAAATTGAGATGTAAACTGTTAAAAGAGACATGAGGATTTTTACATTCTTTAAATATTCTGGATCCTGGAGAAAGGGAAAATAGAAAATTCCGACCATGAAAAGGTGTAATATTATGTGTTATTCGTAGACTAAACTTGAGCTTATTTACTAACATTCAAGTATACAATATACAAGAATAAATATGATTTACAATCCGTCAAAGTGAAAGATCCTTGGAACTTGGAACATACCTAATACCTATACTTTTGCTTGTAATAACCCTTCAACCGAATAATATTTCTAATGTAAAATAACCAACAACGAAATAAGGGAAACGATCTAGTGAAAAGAGCTGAATGTCAAAGTCAACGAGTATATGGCATACTTGATATTATATTGTATGTATTTCTGTATAATATAGTATTATCCGAAGAATTGATGATGGTACCGTGAGTCTATGATATTCTAACTTTGATTGTGTATGTACATTGTACATTGTACATAAATATATTGTGTCAGTGCCGATGAGCTCAATAATACATAATATTTACAGGTATGGAGTATGGAGTATGAAGTATGGATAGACTTTAGAGCGTATGATTAAAAGGTCATCTTACGTGTCACAGGTTCTCTTGTCACTCAATTAGAGTATTGAGCATGTACACATTTTTCCTTCCCTGCTGAGAACAAACGCTGACTGACACAAAGTATAACCACAGCAGTCAAGTAGGTAGGTAGTATATATACATTAAACATACATCTCATACATCTTATACACACTTACATATTACACACGCTAGCAGCTGCATCATTTCCAGTCACCACTATCTTCACTTCTCTCTTTTGTTTGTACGACGTGTACACTGTACAGTATACAGTACCAAGGGTTGTTTTGCATTTGGATACACAGTGTGTAAGTGTGATAAAGCATACATTTAGTTACATTGGTATGATGTATGATGTAGTCTTTTGATTTTAGATACAGAATGTCAAAAGACAGGACAGCACACAGCACACACGCTGAAATGCCCACATTCCCAAAGAAAAGCAAACAAGGAATGGATAAATGATAAATATTTTCCATACCAATCAAATATTGAATGTGTACGTCAAGAAAATCATCATTCCGTCTTCAATACATTTATAATCATTATTAAAATTTAGTATCATATGTGTATATGCTTTAAGTACTTGTAACTTGTACACTATTATACATTTGCATGAAAATGCTTTGAGCATTGAATACTGAATGAGAAATATTATCAGTTATCAATTTTATTTTAAAGTAGCCTGTAGACTGTAGACTCTAGATTGTAGACTGTAGACAGTATACGTTAAAGCCAAGTTGAATGATACACCAACTAGATTAACATTAGGAATTACATGCTTTTTATACTACGACTATTGTACATGAAAGGATGACTTACAAATATTTCACATATGAATATTGATACGTGTAATACGTAGATCTAATTCATCTGTACATTCTATACACAAGACAGTCTTCAAAGGAGTGAATCCTTTATAATGAAAAAAAAGTGATAGGCAAAAGTTTTTACCCTCTCAACATCTAGCTTGTATATTGTATAATGTACACAGGTATATTACCATTACCTATCAATCTCATTTACATAAATAAATGTACAATAATACAAGAATAGATACACTCAATTCTCCCAATACCTAATACATATAAAGAGTTGAGCTGTGTGCTAACGATAAGAATGAAGTTTGAACTCATTCATAAATATTCTTAAACTGATAGACATCTGAATCTCATTCATTTCCAATCCGAATTCCATCATATCTTTCCTCCTTCCTTTCCTTTCTCTCTTCTGTCTCTCTGCCTCTTTTCTCATTCTATTTTCTATCGTTTCATTCAACTCGGGACGTTATAAGATGGTGTTAATGGTGTATACGACTGTGTAATAATATCTCCACCCTTAATTCGACCTTCAATTTTTTCTTTGTACATTGAACATTGTACATAGATCAGTTAGTCCGAAATATGTGTTTTTTATGACGCCGTCCACATGTGGCATATCACAGGATTTGATCAAATATCCGTTTATATTTGTATCGTCTCACCATTCATAAGTTTTGTGTGAGGGAGAGAATTATGAGAATTACTTGCATACATTATACATTATCAATGAAGTATCCATACAAGAGAAAGAAAAAAGACAGAACTTGACTGGAGTAAATCATCCACTTCTTCTTTTCTTCAAATATCTTGACCTCCATAAAATATTTTCTGGTAGTTCTAGTTACACAATGTAATATATTTTTCATATTTTGAAATATGTAATAGTTAGTATATATGGACAATTTAAAAAACAAGTTATTAAAAGTTATAAAACTGTACATGAAAGGAATTAGATTTTCTCTTGATTTCAGAAAATCGGAGGAATGTAGTTGTGAATGAATGAATGAACGAACAAGGATCACTGAATGAAAATATATGGTTTTATTGTCATGACTTGAGTCTTGATTCTTGAGTTAAATAGTACAAATGTGCGATATTTTTTTTTATCAATTTTAAAGTAATAAAAGTAACATCATGTATCTATGTATATATACACAAAAACACAAAGGGAGGGTACGTGCTGCGTGATATATAGTGTATACTTTATATTTTCTGTATTATAATATGTTTATTATTCCATGCATGCGCATAATAAGTGTACATTCTACTTATATTATGTGTGTATTTGGTTTTGGTATATTTGATGTTTGATGACAAAGGAGAAGGAAGTGACAAGAGGAAAAGGTGTCCATTTCATCATGTCATGTACCCATGCCGATTTGTATTTGGAATTAGGGAACTTTATGATTATTGGACGTTGCCGTTTATGATGATAATTAGAGGGCTTCTGCCATTTGAATCAAGCTTTAATACTTGTTTTGGTTCTGGTAAACTACTCTACATGAAGTTTCTACTTGTACTCTTATTTTATTAAGGATTATCAAACCAAATATTTTCAAAGTGAAACAAGCTCCATTTCTTTGTATTGTTAGTAATGTCGTTGTAATAAAGAAAAGGAGACGCTCTACTGATTTTCACAGCTTTGAATGTTCAAATACTATGCACAATACAATACAAAGTACAATATACAAACTATATCTATTCTTTCTTTTCCTCCTCATTGTTACTGTGTTGAAAAAAGAAATGCCGCATTTCTCTGGACTTTATATTATTGTGAACTGTAACTATGGGTAATAGGTATGATACGTACTTGAGAGCTATATGTTTGAGAGCTATACGCTTTGAGAGAATCTATTCTATTATACTATTTTGTTCAAGTTGTGCCTTTTTGTCCACAAGAAAAGAACCATTTTTGATTTGAAATGAAAACTACATAGATACATGGAGCTTTGAAGGAAAACACAAGGAATTGGAGTTTGGAGTTGTATGTTGCATTATATATAAGAAAAGAATAAGATTTGTTTTGGAGCATGCAATTCCTGATTCCTCTACAGTTTTCATCAGCATCATCATCATTTCTACTTTCGTTTAGTCTCAGTTTTTTCGATTACAGATAATTTGCCTGCCGAAATTCAAACAATGCCTATACGCTGTATCAAATTAAAGGTAAAACTTGTACCTTATCATCGTCAGCACCCTTCTGTATATTCATATATTTATATATTGTATACATGTAGCACTAGTCATACTAATTCAACAACAATGACAATGACAAGAGAGACCAAGGGTAGAAAGGCATATGCATATAAGAAGAAGCGATCTTTTGCAAAGCTTAAAGCTCACAACAAAAAATAATGTCATGAACTCACGGTCTGTATATATTGTATATTGTGTTATGAATTGTCGTGTATGTATATGTATTCTTCTTACTTATTATGTAGTACTAATACTATTTCAATAGTTGATACACATGGTTTTGGTGAAATGTAAATATCCTTTGTATTTTGTATTACTTGCTGTGTCTCTTTCTGTTTTGTGCAGTAGAAAATATGAACTTTTGTCAAACTTGTTGAAGCAGGTCACCGTTCTGTAACAAAAAAAAGCCGACAGAAACTTATTCTTGTCATTATTATTATTGCTTGACGAAGTTTGTATAGAGAAATGGACAATGGTTCATGCAGTAAATGCTATTCTATTCTATTCAAATAAGAAAGTCAAGCCGTAGGCTTTTGTAGCTTTTGTACATTTTGTGTTCTTCTCCTCAGATTTACTCCAACGAATCCAAAGTAAATAAATAAACAGACTTGAAGACTTGACTTATTTTTCACTGTGACTATGTATGTATGATGTATATTGTAAAGTGACTAGTGACTAGGGAGAAATATAAATTAGTGGGTGCTCTCTCTCGCCCTATTGAATTTTCCAGGTAAAATTCATGTCAGATAATGTACTTGTTTTCTTTATATTACAAACACTTACCCACTTTTTAAAATCGTTTTTCACTCAGTCAGCAAGTGTGAAATCCCGCAGTTGATTTTTCTTTGCTTTGCACGGATGGTTGGAAAAAAGGACAATCTTTTCATTGCATTGACCTTTCAAATTTCCTTCCCTACCATTTATTGCGATCAGAAAGGAATGATCATTTCCCCTCTTTATTGGTTATTGGTCTCAATCTCTAACATAAAGTAAGTCTAGCCGTTTTGAAAAGGTAAATATTTGGTTGTACATTTTACAACTATTAATGTTTAGAACTTAGTTTGTGTTGCAGTCGTTGATTTAAGTTTAATTATCCTACTATATACATTTTTTTGTGGGCAAGATGAATATGAATGCATACAGCCAGTGGGACAAACAAAAGCATTCATGTATTCATGTATTCAAATAAAACACGGCTGGGCTTGGGGTTTCTCTAGATATGATTTTGTGCAAATTGGTCTACCATGAAAAATTGGAGTAGCTAAAAAAGAGAGTATCATGCACACTGGCAAACACGGTGTATAAAATGATGAATGTTACGAAAACTCTTCATTGCACTATAATGGGGAAAGTTAAACAAGGACAATTTTCATGTATTCACAGAAAAAAATGAACCCTCCTATTAGAGCCATAATAATAAAATAATAATGTAATAATAACGTCATGTTGACAGTTGTCTCCACTGTACAAAAGCGGTAAAAAATCAAGTGCATATGCTGTTATTATTGTTTAATGTGTATTGAACTAGGATAAAACTGCTCGATACAATTCGTTCTATTTTTAAAAGTCCAGGGTTCTCTGAACAAAGCAATTAAAAGACTCCTAGAGTTCCTATTTATTTATTTATTACCGATTTTAAATCCACAGTAGACAGTAGAATAATGAAAAGCAACATATTATTTTTGTGTATTTTAGGGGTTGGAAGTTGAAAAATACTCTTTATAGAGTTTACAAATCCAAGAAACCGACATGATGTAAAATATATTATATATAGGTATATTTTTGACGACCATGTTTTACAATAGAAAACCCAAAATCAACATTTCTTTTCAAAATAGTCCAGTGTCCGGTTCTATATAAGTAAAATGTAGAATGTACATTACATAAAAAAATATGATGGTAAAAATGGTAAAGTTACAACATTAACAAAGGTAGTCAATTTGAGTTTGAGCAATGGAGTGTAAAAAATAGCTCAATTCCATTTTTTTTCATATTATGATATTATGAGTTTTTTCTTTGTATAACTGTTATACATTGTACACTATATTTGTATGACTTATTTTGAATGCATGATAGTATTGATTTAGTTGCCAGTCTACTCACATAGAGATATTATACGAAGTAATATGTACACAAAGCATATCTCCATCTACAAAACTTTTACTAAATAAAAGGGGAAGACGACAAAAGCCAAAAGCCTCTTGTTTTGTGATAGTAGGAAAAATATAATGATGTAATAATAATGTCTATTAAAATAATGGGAAGGATAATGACATGAGCACAATGCGACAACCGTCCATGCCATTTTCTTTATGGACATAATGTTGTGATACACACTTCAAGATATGCGAGGGAAAGTAAAGTTGTTTGTCAAAAAACTTTTAGCAGAAAAGTCGCTTTCCACCGAAATAATCATAATTTGTACGATTGTGACTGCTACATTATGTCTATGTCATTCAACTCTATTACAGTTTACAGTATAGAAATATAAAATATATATACTAGAGTACTAGAGAAAACTTGAAAGAAAACAAAGAACAAAGTCCATGATAAAATACTTTTGTTTCACGTAAAATCCTAAACATAAAAAAAGAACCCCAGTTGTCCTTTTGCTTTGTAAATTGTAGATTGTAGATTGTAGATACATGTATAATGTATGATTCTAGTGGCGATTTCCATCTACGGAGATTGCAAATCCTTGTTTACGGTGAATCCATTAGTTTTTTCCTAGATTACATATTGGTAATACCGCAATACTAGATGCTAGACATGTGTTGTAGAATTGCTGAAATAAATAAAGAAGGAAGAAAAATGTTAGAAAAGTACTATAAGATGTAAAAGTTACACAAACTTTGTGCAATGATTTCTTGAAAACGGAGCAGAGCATTCTAATCGTAATCGTAAGTGGAAAACTAATGGATATGGCATAACTCTTTATATAAGAATTGCTATTATTTACTGTGACTCTTTATTCTACATTCTACATGCTCCTGTTTCAGTACAGTTACAAATAGAGACAGAGAAGGGGGGACAGAGAAGGAATGTGTACACACACCGACGGAGAAACATGAGAAGTTTTTAGTTTTTTTCACATGACAAAGGCGATAAAAAATTTCCACCCAATTTGCTTTGAGCCTCAGATTTTTTTTTTTTTAGAAAGACTAAAGAGAAATAAGAGAAAAGAGAAAGAGACTCGGGACGTTGAATTACTATTATTATTATGATTATTATTACTATTACTATTACTATTGCAATAGAAATGTTGTTAAAAAGAGAACATTTCGAGTTGATAATAGCATAATAGTTTGTGTGTGATCCAGATTGTGTGATTGGGGCTTTATATATATATTACTTCATATTCCGTATTCCATATTCCAAAATGGTTCAAAGCCTCTACATTCATTTTTGACTTCTCTTCCTCCGATAATATATTATTGGACGCGAGGGAGAGAAAGAGAGCGCTTTTAGAAAATATGTTTTATGTGCTCTGTCAGACACTCCTTTGGTTTAGTCATATAAATTGAACTGACTACTGCATGGAAAAGCAGAAACCGTGCGAAATTGCAAAATTACATATAAATTGTAAAATATGTACTTGTATAGATTTAGATCTCCCTCTCACTTTCACTCCCAAGAGCTATCGTGTAGACCGAAATGATCGGAAAATGCTACAAATCTAAAAAGAGTCGGAGCATGAGTTATTTAATGTGAACATAAGTTTACGTATTGTGCATGTATGAGTGAGTGTGTGTGTGTGTGTGTTGTGGGTTGGCGTAGAAGCGAGTAGAGACAACTTTTTCATCCTTTGAATACGTAAAAGGACTAGAGGAAAGATTAGGGGAAGAATCTAATTTCATTGTTCCTAAGCACTTGCTTACATCATCATCCTCGTTGTCGTTGTCCTTTTCGTCGTCGTCAACATCATCAGAGTCCCATTTGCATTATCATAATGCGTATTTTATGAACTATGAACCGTCTTTTTATTACTATCTTTATTGAATTATATACCTTCCGCCTCTTTGCTTGTCTCTGTACAGTGTACACGCTAAAACAATAAGCAAAAGCAAAGCCATATCTTGGTATTTTTAGCTGTCTACATAAACTACTGGGTATTGTCATCCTACAGTTCATGAAAGTTACTCGTTGGTTAAAACGAGAGGTGGAGGCAGAATTTTTTCTGTAATTAAAAATGTGCATCTTATCTCGTTTTTCCTTACTTGGAATTTGGAATCAAAATCAAAGTTCACCGTGGATTATCTTCTGCATAGACTATAGACTGCAGATTTCTTCTAAATTATGATACAAAATTATAAGGGTTCCATATTCCATACTCCGCCTTACAATTTTTACCTTATTTATTATATCATTATCATCTTTCATCATTTTGATATTGTTTTTGAATTTTTAGTGAATAGCAAAAAACATGAGATAATTTATAATAAGGAGTCATTTCCATTCATAATTTATGTTTCAACTAGGATGATAAGAACTATGAAATATTCAGAATAAAATGGATATGGAATATTATATTTTTTCTATATCCTATATCTATTTTATTACGAAAGAGCAAAGAGCCTTTGAAGTTCACTTATGCAGAGAGCTAAAGTTTTGCATGGATTTTTGTTTTGTAATAATATGTATACTGTATACACTTGCTGCAAATTTTATGCTTTGTGAATTTGGTTCGTTTGTGAGCATAATACTTAGAATATAGAATTGTTCATTGTACACTTTGTATACAGATTTTATAGATGCTGTGCACTAATAAAAGATAAAAGTCTTTAAAAAGTACACATAATATATATTATAGGAGAGATGAGAATGGAATGTGACTGTTTTTTCAAGGGCTTTTGCATTGTTGATGAAATATTATACATAGTTGATCAGATTGATTTGTGAATTTTTTGATAAGCGCTCATTTACACCTAATTGAGTAATTGAGGCTTTACAGCCATTCGATGTGGCTCTAGATGGTTAGCTGGACGTCCTACTTGTATGTAGATAAAAAATTCACAGACTGCAGACTCTAGAGCATTTATACATCCTGATTTGAATGGGTTCTAACAGCAACGTAGAGCTGCTGAGAGCTGAGAGTGTGTCTGTCAATGATCCATTCTAAATTCTACACCATATTATTATGTAGATATAATAATGCTCCACAACTCAGAATAACACATAATAATAATCAGGACAACAATATTATTATGAACAGCTCATTAGGTATTGAATTTGTGGGTAAATTAGAAATCAGCAAGCCTTATTCTTTTTCTTCTCTTATCTCGTCTTACGTTTGTATAGAGCAAGATGGTAATATTAGAGATTGTAATTGTAATTTTATTGTAATGCAAATGGATGGTTGTAATGTGAGTTGTAGCTTGATATCGATTAAAATCATATCATGTTTTTGATTGTATGTTTGTGTGGCGATAAAATAAATAAATTGAGGTCACATTATTAAAATTACAATAAAGTACAAAATACAAGAGCATAACAATAATAATTATGGAGTAAACTTGAATGTTAACATTCAATTGTACACTACTCTACTATTCAACAATCGCTGAGAGCTGCCGAGATCTAAATTATCAATTGTATAATGTGTAATGAGAAACTACAGGGCTGAAAGCTAAAAGGAGATTCGATACGATTATTTATTAATACATTCTTTGACTACTATTTTATTACTTTGAAGTTTAGCTGTGTGGAGTTTCCACTTTTGCAAGGAAACCTTCTTTCAGAATTGGATGAATTTACATGTGTACAGTGTACATAATATATTGTTGTATGGATTCGTAATTTTGTTATTCTTGGTCTTGATTCTTGATATAAATTACTCTACATTTATTACATTTTTTATGTTGATTTTCCACACTTTCCATTTTTTTATATAATGATCTACAATCTACAATATTTACAACAGACTGCAGATTGCAGATGTATAAAAAGTACGAACGGATGTAACGTATGATTACAGTTTACAATGTAGCTATCATGTATCCTTTTTATACGCGGTTGAAATATAATGAAGTACTTGAGACTTCAACTTGTTTGTAGTTTGTAGTTAACGTTAGTATCAACTGAACCACACTCGTATACAAATAAGAATAAAAAAACTATAAAATTTTCAACCTTTTCATTTTTGTATACATTTCAACTTATGTAAAGAAACAGAGTAAAAATTCATGACTGTTACACGACTCTACCCTGTACACTGTACAGTCACTTTAATACATTTATTGTGTTTTCCTAATAGCTCACCCCTGGGTAGACATTGAACAGACAATAACACAAACTTTTAATGCATGTATTTACAATTCATAGTTTACGGTGTACATTTTGTTTTTTTGTGATAAAAATTGTTCCATGTACAAGGCAATATGAGGAATGTGTGCCCTATTGTGTATTGTGTGTCATGATTTGATGTGATTTGATATGACATTATGTATTTTTATTTTAAATTTATATTTATCTCTACAGTCACACAAATTGTGTGTATATCGACATTGTCATGTTTATTTGAAAGTAAGTTCAATTCAGCCATTCGTGCATGCATACATATCTGTCTGTCTGTATGTATACTTGAATATTTTGTGTAAGTTTATCAACCAACAGTACACACTACACATTACACATATTATAGGTCCCGCCTATTATAAATTAGCATATGGACATTTTTTTAAATGACAGGCTCTTACGGAACTGCATGTGTACAAATAAATGTGACATATCATTTTATAGTGTGACATAACATTTAAAAATATATGTACAACAAAATGAAAAAAAAACGAGGAAAGGAAAAAAGGCCGATCTCACAGCCAACAATGCATATAAAGAGATGGATAGAGGGACAGAAAAAAGACATGAAGGGCTCCGTTTCACTATACAATATTAATATTAGCATTATACTTTGTCAGTTTGAATTTGTTTTTTATGGATGTGGTTATTATGATTATGAAATGATGTGTGTATAAAAGGGGTGTGAGAGAGTAGACGGAAGCATATTTTTCTCGGTTTAATTCCCAAACCGCTGTGCAAGAGAGAGAGCGAAGGAGAAAGAAAGAAGGAAAGAGAGATCCCCAGTCAATTCTCTCTTTGGCTTTGCTTTGCTTTGATTCTGATTTCAATACACATGTTGTGGTCTATCTGTGTCACTGCTCTGTATTTGTTGGTACATATCTACATTATATACATATTAGTGTTGTGTTGACTCCTTCAAGTCCATTCTCTACTCATACTATTATTTGTAATAATATATAATATAACTATTAACTGTATTATATCATGTAATCCTACTTGTGTTTACTGGCAGTCTCCCTCCAATTGTCACAGTTTCTGCGCCCGTGATGATGAATTCATGAAGTTCACGCACTGTACACTAATCCATCTGAAATTTTCCATATTAAAATGTATACTCTCTTCTTGTTCTTGCTTTTTGCTGTTGCTACTGCTGCTGCTGCTGTACAGCAGCCCCCGAGATTTATAAAAATGTGTATATTTATATAATCATCATTTCCTTGTGTCCACTGTCCAAGCAGCAATATGTTATGCGTACTATACATCGTACATTGTACATGATGGATATCGTCACGACCATTCCTAAACTCGTATACACACTTGATATTTGAAAATGCAATGAAATTGTGCAGATTTACAAATTATACAACTAGGATGCTTCATACATACACGTTTTGTGAGTTGAGATGACGATATCCGCATTATGTACACTGTTCAAACCCCTTTATTTGTTACGCAGTCAGGAAATAAATGAAATGAAAACCAAAACAGTGAGTGAATTAGATCCGCTTGATTTCTCATCGCTGCCTAACTAACTGTGTACATTGTGGCTTGACTCGCCATGGCTTTCGTCTATTTTTCCTTGCTGTGTTTCAGTCACTCATGTATGTTTCTCCGCATTACTCATTAGTACAACAACAATATGCATAATAATGCATAATAGCATAATGCACATGCACATAAATGGAACTGCAACGTGTAAGGACTATTTTTTATTTTTTGATGGTCCGATAAACCTTTTATTAATTATGTTGTTGTTGTCTGCAGCTTTAAAGTTTGACGTTCGTTTAAATTCAGCATCTTGTAAAAGTTAAAAGTAAAATCAAAACTTTCATACTATTTACTATTTACACATGCCCAGGTAGTATTTTTAATTTTAACTTTAATCCATCATCATTCATGGGAAATTTGAGTAGAGGCAAAGGCAAAGGCAAATGTATTTTTTGGTAAAACTGCTCTAGTTAAACCGTAAAAATTTGTAAACCTTTGTGCACTTTTGTTTATATTTCTTGTTTCAAGAGAGGAAATAGTAATTGTTTCCTTGATAATCTTCATTTATTTTGGTCATTGGTTAGTTCTTGCTAATTTTAGTTTTCGCCGCAAAATACAAACTACAAACGTTTCTCTCTCCTTCTCTCCCTTACAAAATACACAATACACATGGTGTACACATCAGTCAGCAGTCAGTAGTCACACACATTTACAATGCACATATTGATACATGGAGCGGAAAAATTATTTTGAGAGGCTTTGTTTTTTTTCCTTTCCTCAAACAACATACTGTTGAGTAGGCGTATTTGGTATGCATGCTCCATGCCGTATTGTAGTATGTGTAATACGTGCTTGAAGAAGATTTGAGTTTTGAATTTTTTGAGACAACTTTACAGGTATTGCTTTATACTTTGTACAAGTAAAATATTAGTCAAAGATGTTTAAGGAAAAAACCGCAGAAATATTCCTGTTTTTTCACACGTAGACACTAGACACTATATACACATTCCACATCTATTCTCTCGTTACCATACAAAGTTTTTTAAGGTCCACAATCTACAAGTACTTATCATGAGGATCATTTACATTTTAGTAGTGTAGTAAGTAGTAACAAACATGATATAATAATAATAATAATACCATCTCATACAGCTTATTGTATTAGCAGTAGACGGGGTATGTTATGTTATGTTATTGCATTTGACTAAAAGCTACACGTACAAAACACCTCAAAGCATGGCTAATGGATCGTTCCAAATAAACCATGAACCAAAAGAGAGAAAAAAGAATATAAGAAGAATCAAGTTAAAGCTTTACTTTTTGCGAAAAGCTTTCACGCTCATTTGCCACTCTCTTTCACTCTTCTCTGTCTCTCGTCCTTTCTTTCCATACTATTTTTGTTGTGTAGATAAAATGGCAGTGTTGTATTCAATGTTCAGTGTTCAGTATTCACAGTACACAGTATACACATACAATCAACCGTCTATTCAAATCTCTACTTCTGTGTACGAGGAGAGAAACACTTAAATTCATTATATTGTAGTATAATACGATATTATGACATTAGCCCACAGTCTACAGTCTACTGTACACTTTTATACCCACAACAAGTGTGTATGAGTGCGTACAGATATGTATACCGTATATGATGAGATGTGCTTAATAGTACTTGACTGTACATTCACATGGACTCTAAACTCTACAGGCAAAAATATACAATGCAGGCGACATCAGTGACGACGACAACACAAATATATGAATATGAATATGAATGTGAGGAAGAAAAGTAGAGGTACACTATTTAGCTTTCAATTTTCAATTCAATAGAGAAAGAATGGGAAAGAATAGAGAAGGAGAGAAGAAGTTGGTAGTCAAACTATTCCCCGAAAATTTCTATTACCATACACCATAGTATTATTACTATTATTAATGTTATTATTGCCATTATTATGCTAAATCTATTGAGAATTGAGAATTGACACGGGCTTCACAAGAAATAAACGTACATTCACACATCATGTACGTACTAATATGTTTATAATGGTGGTTGAAAGAAATCGACAGAAAAGCAGAGAGAAAGAAAGAGAGAGAGAGACATTCTCCATTTATCCATTGTACATTGTACATTGTACATATGTATTTCAAGGTTCTCAATCTCTGTATTCTGTATTATGACAAAATGATAAGTAAAACGAAAGGATGAAATAAATTTACACTCGAAACACGTCCCTAGGTATTTCATATAAATATTAGCTCACCGCAAAATATCCTCTCTTCTTGTCACTTCTCAATCTCATAAACCCAGTCGCATACTAAATAATAATGTGTAGTGAAATGTAAGAGAATTTTTTATTAGCCACAATCCACACATTCATTGACATGTATATCATATTTTTTACATTATGTAAATGTTGTATGCAGCGTGTATTACATTATATATTATATACATACTGGGCAGACTTTGTTTATAGAAAACCAAAGTTCATCTTTACTCTCCTCTCTCTCTCTAATTCCTCTTCCTTCATCCATTATTCCTATGTCTCCGAGGGTGGAAAAGAAGAAGAAAATTGAAAAGAAAAGCTGTTGATGATTTTTGTTTGTGTGATCCATTTTGTGACCCTACAAGTACATGTATGTATGATGAGGAGAAACGGTGTGTGAACTTTTTGGCTTTGTGGCGGGGGTTTCCACAAAATAAAAGAGCTGTATTCTCCGACGAAAGAGACAAAACCAAAGAGAAAGAGACAAAAGACACTACTTTTTCCATGACCAATTTGCATTACTGAGTAGCGAAATGAAGCGGCTAGATGCTAGATGTAAGATACATGGTAAATGGTATTTACTGTATTATTTGGTGTAATAGCCATACAATGAATTTGCAGTATTATCAAACATGAGCCATGTATGTACTTATACTTAATGCTTATTCATCCTAAAAACAATCCGTCCTCTCCTGCATATTATACAACATGTTCAATATTCAACATTCAACATGTTTGTATATCGTGAGTTTTCAACTATTTTCCCTTAAAAATTAGATTTAAAATCATCGTTTTCTTGTGCAACGATGTTAGTACTTCATTATGAATTTCGTATTTTTTTTTTGCTGTTGTAGAATTCCGTCCATTCCGACTCAAAGTCGGCAAATTGTATATTTTTAGTGTGAGCTAATTGTTTTTCATGGTTTAAAAACGCACCAATGAAATGTTTCTTTTGCTTGTATTTTTCATCTATATTTACTTGATGAAGCGTGTTGTCGTTTAGCCGAACAGTCTTAGATATTTTTACAATAATTTGGTATTCGCTTCCTACGCTATTCTTTGCTATGCTTTGTCACTGACCATTGAATTTTTTGTACACAATTTAACTAGTTGGAAGTATTAAACATTCTATTGATGAAGGAAGAAAGTAAGTGTACACTTTTGAGTTTTGACGATTACGATAGGTTCAGTATTCAACCGTCTAATGTCTTATGCATTGAAGACGGAAAATGTATATTTTTAAGTATGACTTTCATAATAGAAAAACTAAGGGTAAAGATTTTTTTTTACAAATTCCTTAGACCCACAAATTCATAATATACAATATACAACAGGTATTTGACTGTACAGTGTACACATTAATGTATAAAATATTCCAGTACTATTGTGTTTGAAAAAATCTGACTAATATGCCTGCTGTGTGAATACTGTGACTGTGTGGTGGTTTATCAGGGAAAAGAAATCTGAATGTGTTTTTCAGGATCAAAATCTTTTGGTTAGTTTTCATAAGGAACAACAGAAAAACACTTGTGTATGTGTGATGTAGCATTATTTGGTATTTGTTATAATCCAAGAGGATTTTGTGAGCTTGTGGAATTTTTTGATGGATCTCATTCAAACAGAGATACCAAGTGTAAAATATCCACCGATAATGCGATGATGATGATCTTGTACTTCTACTTCTACTTATACATGTGTATATTGGAGTATGTTTGTAAAGATACTTCTGTATTTTTGTGATGATGATGCCGCAACATCAACAAGATCAGCTAACGAATGTATGTGTTCTGTACATGTGCATATAAAGGCCACAGGACTAAATGAGTTAGTATTTTGTAGATCTCATGTTTAAAATAAAATCTTTGCTTTAGCAGACAATGTACAACGTAGAATCTTATACCCATAAACAACTGTACAGTAGAACTAAAGCTATATAAAATATATTATGTAAATCTACAAGTATAAAGGAGGTCTGAAGAGGGAAAGGATAAAAATGCTCCGCACAACATGTAAAATTAAAGCATATCCTAAATATAGGTACATAACACATAACACATAATATGTGAATAGTGAATACTGAATACTGAATCCTGAATCCTGGATACACATAATACATATGCATTATGCATGTGTATAACTTGTATAGCTCGAAAGAGATTAAATTTGACTGCCGTCTCTCTGTCTCTCCAGCTCAGCATATAAAAGCTTGCCCATGGAGAAAGATGATCATTTATAGACCACTGACTATTAAAACATCTGTGTGCCTTTTGATTTGAAGCGACGAGTCATACATACACATACAATGTAACAATGGACTTGTACAATAGAGTCTACCGTAGTCTCTCAGCATGGACAAACATGGATTAAATATTTATTCAAATCCATCTTCAAGTACACAGTGCAAAGGGCATGTTCAAGACAAATAACAAACGATCCTTACAAAAGCTTGTACATACAACCAGAAAAAAAATGAAAGAGACGAGCGAGACAAAGTGGGGGCACTCGTGAAGGTGATAAAAAAGAGGAAAATACCAATGATCTTTTTCAGCCAGTGTACAGCGTACAATGTACAATACAAATATAAGTATACGCACTCCAACTTCCAAAAAGATTAAGGGTAACGAAGCTTGGCCTCGAATATATTTATATATTTAAACCTTTGTTTGAATTCTCATATTATATTATGCTATATTATAGGAGGTTGACAAAATTCTTGATTAATGCTCATTCATCTAGTTTTTCATGTTTTATATTTTATACTGTATGAAGAAAATTTAGAGAAAAATAAAATGCTGGTGTGTCATGTGAATCTTTTACGCTGGACTGGAGTACATACATTGAATTATGCACCTGTTTCCTTCATGTGTTTAAAAAATATACTTAGGACATGGCAATGCACCGCTAAAAATTTGTAGATTCCATAGGTAAATTATGTAATAATATTGCATGCGCTGTATGTACATCTCATTTCATATGGAAATGAAAATGACGGGAACGGTGGATGGGGTTGGTTCTCTCTCTCTTTTCCATTCCAATTTTTTCTAGTCTTCTTCCGTAAAAAGGAGAAGAATGACAAAAGAAGGGCGATGGGTACGATAGACGAAGATGAGCTAATCTACATTTGCATTGATTACATTTAGATTTTTTTCCATGTTGCGTGATGCTTTTTCGTTGCTCGTTGCTCGTTGCACAAAAAAACTCCCAATTGCTTCCTACATTCATACTTGATACAACTGTTCATCCATCTACAATCTACACACTTTGCATTGCACATGTGTTATGTGTATTGGTTCGACAATTATTGTGCACTTTAGAAGCTTTTGGCAGGCAATTAATTGGTGCAAAGGATATGGAGAAAAGCTTTGACTCCTGTCGATAATTTATCTTTTACATGTATACACAGAAGCCGATTGGACAAGTAATTTATTTTTCTCACATTCCTTCATTTCTTCACTACTTGGAGCAGAGTTAATTAACTAAACTCAAATTTTAAATAGGTGGGGAGAGGCTGGGTTTTTTTGCCTCTGTATTTGTTTGCATCGGATTTCTATCGGTTTTGACTCGATTTGTGTACAACCCTGAAATATCAAGTGGATTTTAAATACAGTTCTAATATATTATGATTTACATTTTACATCCACGTGAACTACCTCGTATCACACTTCTTTTGTATTGTATTCTGTATTCAACAATTTGCTACATTTTGTTTCAAAAGTTTTTTTATTCAAGCCTATACAATACACAATACGTTTATATTGAATATTAAATGTACTGTGTACATCAGAGGAAAGGGGATTTCATGTTTTAATCAAATAATTAATCTTTTTGTAATTTCATCTCTATTACAAAAGTCATTTAAGAACGTTATTATTTATTATATATGTTTAGCTGCCAGGACTGCAGCATTCCATGTTAGTGACTCTGTCAAATAAACAGATGGAATTATAAATTCGATTAATAATGGTCTCTGACTTTAAAAATCTGTTTCCTGGAGCCAAATCACATATTCATTTCTGACTGGGCTTTGAATGGACTGTCAGTTTTGTAACTCATCTAAAGTCTAGAGTCTAGAGTTTATGTTCTAGATTCTAGATACATATTTTGGATTTTGAATTCATAAATAATAAATTACAGCAGTTCCACGTGTTTTGAACACAAACAAAACAGATCTGGAATTGCTTTAAATCTCCAATCTTCATGTATACAGACAATGCAAAGTACAAATAGAGCGATTCCAACGTTCTGTATTCTGTATCATTATGGGATAATTTATGGGATTTATGAAGGTGTGACATAAACATAACGCATGTTATAATAGAGTTTCAATCTGTGTATGATTTGTTGAGAGGTTTTTTTTGTGTGAAAAACAACAGAAGGAGAGAAGAAACAACACAACTTTTAGGCATGGTCAATGTCATTTATGTCATTTTTTTAAAAGATAAATGTATCAGTTGATTCTTTATTCATGATGTTGTGTGTAGTGTGTTGTGTATCATGATGTTCACGTGGGCTAAAAGCTACAGGAAATTTTTAAGTGCCGTAGAAAAATGATGTGATTCTTAATGGTTAAATGTCTTGATACTTGATATGATAGTAAGTTGTTGTCCAGTGTGTAGTGTCTAGTCCATGAAATCCATGTGTGTTACATCATGGGAAAATTTGGAATTCAGTCAATACCGGAGTGTCCATGGGTCATACTAATAATAATAGTAATAATAATATTACAGAATTTTATAAGCATGATGGCTATTATTGGCTTTTGGCTTTGAATCAATTGTATGCTTGACTGACGGGATTCATGTGAACGCACCTTGCCTTATTGTACAATAGTTTGTATTGGGCATTGGGCAGTGTGAATAGATATTTGCTCGTAAATACCAAGATGAATAATGGATTCAATATAATATGTATTACAAGGATGATAGGATGATACAAGAGGATTCAATGTTAAGGATAAAGCAAACGATGAATAAATACAAAATAAAATACATCCCTCTGTGTAAAAATGTATTATAAAAAAATAACATGTGTAATGTGTATGATGGTACACAATTATGATTACCTATTACCTATGCTGCATACATGGTGTGTATTTTGTATGCATAATACATATAGTATGTAGTATGTACCTATCCTTTCTCGCAGTGTAAATAAATGTACCTACAAGTTTGTATTGGACTACAGTGTAACAATATTACAACGTACGAGTCTGTCCATTGTCTATATGTACATATCATGTGCTTTGATGTTACGCATCAAAAATAATAAAAGTGTAGCTTTGACTATCAACTATTGTGCTATTGTAAGAATGATGGACGTAGTACAAAAGGGAAACATGTCAATTATTTTATTTTTCTATATTCAGATCACAGTCGAGTTTATGTATTTTTTCTTGATATATTGATGACACTTGGGGTTGGTCAGAATGTACATAATATAATAATAATATACTGGCTCGTATACAAACACACAAGAGGAAAAATATACAAACATACACAGAGCATCTCATTATTACAATATTTTTTATTTTCATAGAGACTTTCATTCTTTCCTCTACAATGTACAATGTACAATGGCCAAGGACTAAGGACTGCAAACAAACAGATATTGGACATGCATGAATCCCATGTGTATCCTTTATATTTGTTACCATGTTTGTTACATTCTTTTGTGCAATATCAATTGAATAGTAAATGCAAATAAAAACTTGATACTTGATTCAATATTGAAATAGCAGGCAACAACAGAAACAGGACAAAAAAAATCGTTCTTTTCCTATTCCTTATGTCAAAAACAGCGGTGGAGAGAAAAGGAATTTTTCAATAAATTTTATAAACCAGTTGTTTGACATTTGCATTTTACACGTATATTTGACTGATTTGGATGTTTACAATAATAATTCAATATGGAAACATAATAATTTCCGGTAATAGTATGGGATATGGCACCATTAGTAATTTAATAATTAGGGTTGGAAAGAACGAGAAGGAGAGGGAGAGAAAAGAAGTGTGATAATAAAAGAAATCCCCATGTCAAAGATGCACGAAATGCACACAACTCAAAATCTCACTTCTTTTTTTTTTCTATCCAAATCCAATGGCCATCTTCAATATTCATAATATCACAAGGATTCATTTGTATTCAGGATCAACTCATTTTGGTATTGATTGAAGTGGGAGATGAGAGATGAAATGAACTGAAAAAAAATTGACGGACGGTTCTTGTTCCCTTGTATTTTTATCGTTGTGTTATTCATGTTCTTCATGTTTATATTTCCCTACTTTATTAAATTCAAAATGTATTCAAGTGTTCTAACACAATACACAATACAGATGCAACTTAAACTTTACATGTACCTGTGTGATTTTTCTATAGTGTTAAGTAACTACTCTACTCTATTTTGTGTACGTGCATGTGTACGTCTATGCATTATGCATTTTCATAGCCAGTTTCACTACTTTGTATTACCTACATGTCCATTTTGATTTATGATTTGGAAGAATAATGTGTTTCATACATTTTAAGTGAGAGCAGAATAGGAAATTCCAACTAACAGTCATGTTCCTAGTTCCTACACACAATCATCCCTCGGAATGTATTTATTCATTCATCCTTATCATCGTTTGATGAATAAGCTTTTCTCAAAATGAAAAAGACTGCCCTCTAAAAATTTTTTTCAAGAGCAAAAAATTAGGAAATTGTGAATGGAATTTTATAACCTCTGTCAATTTATGCGAATAAATTTTGAACTAAAATGTACATCAAAGTAAATAATAAATAAACTCAGGTTGACTTACGAATTACGAATAAGAAAGAATAAACGGAATCATTTTTTGGAATGGGATGAAAGAAAAGGAAAAACTAAAAAGACTAATACTGATATAATACTAAAAGTCATGTTGTAGTTTTACTACGTCTAAAATCTGTACTCTGTATTATAAAACCATGAGGTTTTTTTTAGTAAATCTGTTTCAAAGAAACCCTATAAATAAAGAGTTTTGCTCCGCTTCTCTCTCTATCAGGACTAAAAATGATATATTCAGGAAAAGTTTTGATTTCACGGTAGTCTGAATCCTCGAATCCGAACCATCCTCGGAAAATGGATTTCAATTTCCATTTCCATTCCCAAAAACTATGAGTAGTGAGCAGTGAGGAATAGAAAGAAAAGTCATATTATGTATTACCAGTCAGTTGGTTTCTATATTAAAATATGAGCGGAATAAAAAGAGGGAACTAGTTAAGTATGTCTTCTGGGCTTCCGGCAAAGTTGTATGTGTGTGTCTGATTTTGTTAGATTGTAATTGTTCCATTTATTTATTTCAAATGTTTCCTTCATTAATCTCTCGTTTGCTGGACTTTATGGACATATTCCTGTATATTGTGAATTGTAAAGATACGTTTTAGGTTTGAGACAAAGCTTTGTACACATCCGTACAGGCTGATACGCATACAGATACACAAATTGATTGAGAAAGATGGTTTGAGGGCAATCCTGTGTAATTATCATACATGAAAACCAAAAAGTTTTATCATAATATTATCCTTCTTCTTCTTATTATTATTATTATACGACTACTACTATACCGCTACTATAGCTAACTGCTTCGTATACGGTATCGTGTATACTAGTCTACTGGAAGCTGGAACATTAGTGTAATATTTATGGAAAAGAGGAAAGAGAGTTTTCATTTCATGGATTTTCCATAATGTTATTTAATTAAATTATTAGGCCATTAATATATTTTCTGGTAAGTTGCATGCTTGATTCATTATGGATTAAGAAAATAACGAAGTAGGAAGAACAACCAAGTAAGTGTTCTACTTTAAATATGTGCATAATGCATGCTATGTCATGTCAAACTCTTTCTCTCTCTCTCTTCTTTATGTATGATGTATAAACGGGCCCATGCAATGAATGTTCCAGCACGAAATGAACCACCCTCAAACCTTTTATAAATGAATTGGGAAGATCTCGAGGGAAGGAGTTTCTCCATTTCTCCATCACATCACATGTGTAGTAATAATAATAATATTATACAATTTTTGGTAACTTCCATCACATCTATATGGACAGTCGACGGTTTTCATTTTCCTTCCTTTTCTCATCCTCTTGACGTTCTGCTCGCCCGCGTGTTCATGAACACGGCAGACGCTCAGTCGGCATTTCTAATATCTACTACATATCTAACAATATTATATGCATACATACATATTATACATGTACACATTCACAATATTTTCAAATCATATCTGTATCTCTACTCCTACTTGAAAATCCTACAGTTTGCTGATGTTTCATGACCATAATATATAATATTTCCTCGTTTGTTACTACCCTTCATGTATACATATACATGCTGAATACTCTTATTTTTCAGCTCTGGAGATTGGAGGGTATGCATTTTACACATGTGTTCTTTCTGATATGGTGAAATATGAGCTTGTAAGAAGTAGAACTAACTCGGAAAGAAGAAGGAAGAATCAAAATTCACAAAATGATCCAAAGAGAAAAAGAAAGAGTACAGAAGTCTACAGAAAAAGCAAGACGAATGGGTTAGATGGATGATACGATTTTTACATGGAATTCATGATATTAGATATTATAGTAACATCCATATGACATAGTGTAGAGTGTAGCATAGTATATAGGGTATATAAAGTATATACAGTATGGCAGCAACATGATAATCGAATCCATAAATTTCCTGTGATAATATTAGCAGAGTTGTCCAAATTCAAATCCAATTGAAGTAGCGTGATAGTAAAGCAACTGTCCAATCCATCATCTTCTCTTTCCACATTTATTATTCTGGTGAAGACTTCACAGTGTACATATCTACATTCATTCGATTTATGCAATAATGTATTTTACAAGGAAGGAGACAGAAGAATTATTATTATATCAAGAAGGAGAAGATGCATCAGTAGTAAGAAATATACAAAAGACTAAAAAAATATTTTGCTTATTCTTCATATCGAAAATCTAGGATCTACGGCATGAGTCCCATTTTTTAATCCATAGAAGAAACGAAACGAGCACGAATTTTCATATGGAAATATTTTGTCTATTAAGTAATTTATTGAATTTATTGATTTTTCTACATGTAGCAGAGAAGTGGAATTGAGAGAGATGTTTTACTCCTCCTCCTTTTCCTCCTAGTTCTCAAACGTAATGCAGATAGATAGAGAGACAAAAGAGAGAGAGAGAGAGAGATGTTTTATTTACTCCATTTGCTCATCTTTGTGTTCGACATTAAGCTTCTGTATTCATTTTGTTTTAAATGTATTGTATGTACATAACATGTAGGTGTATTTTTTAAACTCATTTGAATTTAGGCGTATTCTCTACTCCTTCTTCTCCTTTTCTTTCCTTTCTTTGAGCTCGTTAAACTTGAATACAAAGGCATACCTATGCACAATACACAAACATCACGCATGATACACGATACATAATACAATAACCAACATGATTAGTTACTGGAGATGTGCTCTCGTGAATCCTTGTATATTTATGAGAATCATAATAAATATGATATATAGAAATCCAATTCCTAGTCCACATTTTGAATTAACATCATTTCCTTTCCTTTTCCATTCCACATTGCACCCGGAGCACAAAATATATATTTATATATGAGCTTATATCAATCGTTTATACATTGCATCACTATAGTCAATATATCTTTATATCTGTATACTGTTTCTGCACTGTCTTCCAATCCCAATTGTAAATGTTCTTTTGCTTTCTTTCTTTCTTTCTTATTAGTCTTTATTGTAAAGAATTGATCTTTTTTTTGTTCCTCCTCTTTATATTTCTTCTTCATCATCATCATCATCTTTATCCACAAAGTGAATGTATATACAATGTACAGCTGGCTGGCTACTGAATTGAACTACTTTCACTGCGTAGTTGTGTATTGTGTACATATTTGTAAATTATGAGTGAAGGGAAAACAATCGACAAATTATTGTATAAATGATCGGCCTTGCCCTTTATGTATTTTTTTGCTACCTGTTGAACCGTGTTCAAAATACAGCCAAAATATGCATGTACGGTGTTTGGATTTAAAAAAGCATCGCTTTCTGGAACGTGTGTTAATAACATATATAATATATAAATTTCTTTTTAATCCTCAGAAAATTATAATTATTCTGAATTTATATTTTTCAACGGTGATATTTGATTAGAGCTTCATATTTAAATTTCTGCAGTTTTTTTTTTCTTGGATATGACCCATCGGAAAACTCAAAATGACCAAAATACATTTGAAAGAAGTAGAAAAATGAATATTTTATGCATACTAATGTACAATGTACAAACAACCAGAAATTTATTAACTTCAGATTGTTCAAAACAACTAACCGAGAGAGAGAGAGAGGAAGAGAGGCAAAAAAGAAAGGACAAGACGTAGAATTAGCTTTGAAAACATAGAGGCAAAACTACAATAAATCATGTGAATGCCAAGAGTTGTTGTATGGACGAGTACTGACAGTTCTCTTGAACTCGTACAATAGCGGCGCATATTTAATGTTTCAGTTTCCAACACACACAAGCTATCTCCAATAAAGAAACAATACCAAAAAGTGTATCCTCATCTCTCTGTATGTTTTTCCATAGTTTCTATATTCTATAGGTTTGAAGATTAACCCTCCTCAAAACCGAAACGTACCGAGTACCGAGTGTTTGCACCCATGGAAAATTGGAGTGGAAATTGAAGGGAAAAATGTGCACTGACTTCATCTGATTTTTTTTTCGGGACTTGAAAATTAATATGGAAAATGAAAGAACCTGACCCCAGTGAAGGCATTGGAGTGTATCCAAAAAGCATTAAATTGAACACAATAAGCACACATAATTCAGTAGAAAATGCATTACCAAAATTTTGAGCCATCATTGTATTTTTTCCTGGATTGGATTGTTCTGTGAAGCCAAATAAATTAAAGTGCATACATGTGTGCTGTCGTCTTTACTCTTGAGAACTTATGCAATAATCAATAATGTGTATTGTCTTTCTGAATCAAAACAGTAACTAATAAATACATTTCTCAATTTTATTCTTAGTTGCAAATTTATTTTTAGGATGGACGAATCAATCTATTATTATTATTTAGTATTTGTAAAGCATCACAGATAAATCGATCAATATCGTGTTGAAGACGTGTATGACAGTTTGTCATGTTTTATCCGTTTTTGTGTGTGTAGTGTCTAATGTCTATTTTCTATTTGTATGCATAATGAGTGTGTTTAAGTAGTCACTATTATTCTTGGATTACTTCATTGTTTTTCGCTCGCATCAAAGGATAAAACTGCAGGCCATTGCCTCTCTACTGCCTCATTGCTCATCAGTCATCAGTCATGTTTCTATTTAATACCATACAAAATGTAATCTCATAAGTATGCACATTGTACAGACGTTTGAGACTACGGTTGTTCCGCTTTTACCTATGATTACTTTTTAGAGTAGATCTCTGTTTTTTTTCGACGTGTCTATTCAAATACAAAATAACAAAAAAGCTTTTCAGCGACATTTTCTTAACATAATATGAATTTGTCGTTGCAAACGCTCAAAAAGTTTTAGTATGAGTTAATTCACATTTAATAGTACGGAAAATATTAAAAAAACCAACAAGATTGCAAATTATTGAGCGTATAGTTTTTATTGTCCCAAGAATTTGTCTCATTTCTTATTACTAGCTTTCAAGATTTAAATTGTCATGTATGAGCAGTATGAATTATAATTGATGATCTGAAATTGGAAAGGAATTCCACATTTTTCTAAAGGAATTATATAGAAACATTCCCCGTAAATACCTCCATATACATGTACACAATAAATAAGAAACCAGAAGAAATAGTTTTTTTCTGTAATATATTTTTCCAACTTCCGAAAAATCCTATATCCATGGTCCATAGTCAATAATCATTTCACATACTCGTAAGTAATACTATCGATACCTATCGAGAATCGAGAGTATAGAAATACTATACTTTTTTTGGAACAATACAAAAACGTCTGTTAGAGTGATAAAAGATAAAAGTCAATAGTTTTGTAAATGCTGTACGTGGAAAGGAGGTATTTTGTAAATTCATATCTGGCCTAAGCCCCTTATCACATACAAAGGCACTTGCTCAATTTTTTCAATGTCGGCTCTTTGACTTGAACTTTGGTGTGAGAATAATATCACCTTATCACACCACCAAGTCAGTTCACTTTTACAATACATTGGATAGATTTCTGTGTATCTGTGTATGTATGGTTGGATAATAAGGTTGTATTTTCTTCCGAAGAAGCGCAACCTCATTGAAAGAGACTTGCTGACTCTCTCTCTATCTCTCTTTTCCGACGAAAATGTAATCAAGTGTCACGCTCTCAAGCTCAAGTTGAGAAAAGTAGAAGAAAAGAATTTTCCTTGAAAAAGGAGTTTCACAATCAAAAAATGAATGAGTAGGTGTGTGTGCATTTCTCACTATCTTTTCTCTCTCTCTCCTTCTCTCATCATGTTTATAATGTATAATGTACAACATGTACAGTGTTCAGTGTACAGTATCCAAAGCACAATACAGTACAATACAGTACAATACGCAGTATACATAAGCATCATGAATGAAGAACAAGAGGAAAGGTAGAGAAAAGCCGAAAATCTGTTGGTTTTTCCTCCAAGTTTTAAGAGGACTAAAAACGCAATCCAAAAACAAAATTTAACAACAAAAATATGTATGCAGTAGGAAATATAATACATGTAGAATGTAGAATGTGGACGTGTAAATATGACTCTTATACCTGCACCTCACTCACTCACCTTAAGAGAGTGTGTCGATTGAATTGGAATTTTTTCCATCTAACTGGAGCTAAAGCTGACTGAACCTGCGGTAGTTCGGAGTTCCTCTAAATCCTATATCCACCGCCCATTTGAATACCATAATAGTCATTCCAAAAGAGTTCCAGCAGACAGAGTGGAGCGCGGGTGATGATGATGAAGAAAAAGAAAGAAAACAGATTAGTTTAGAAAACAAAAACATGTCTGGGAATATCCATCTACTCGTGAATGTGGTCGTCAGGAAATTTTTGTACGAGCCCATAAGTCCTCAAGTTTTCCTTGTATAATATAATTTAATATGTACACAGGTTAATGCGAAGAAGTTTTTTTTAAATTGTTGATTTGAGAAGTGGAAGCTGAATGTAATAGTATGTGAATGAAATGAAATTTTAGTTTACTCATCAAATTAATTTCAAAAAATTTCGGCAGGTCAAATAAAAAAACGTAAAATAATGTTTCTTTTTAGCGGAATTTAACTTCACAATTATCAACCCACGTGGGGATAAAAAAAAATTTTTTTTCGCAATAAAACATGCCCAAAATTATCTGTAATGTGTATTGGATGCACAAAAACTCATGAGATTTTTGGACTGCAGGCGTAAAAATGTAGAGGAAAGGACTTAAGACCTCATGGTTGAACCCATTTGTAATATCTATATCGATATTTAAGTACTCGCAAAGTCCCTCTACATACTGGAACCGTATAGTATGCGATGTACGACTTAAGATATACCCATTTACCATTTAGTTTGTTCATGTACTCGCATTTCAAGGAATTAACAAAAATCTTTGAGTTAACGATACGCCCTAACCAAACTAAAGAAAAACTGAAGCAAACTAAAGCAAAGACAGTGCGAGAAGGAGAGAGAAAAGAAAGAAGGATAATTTACCTCAACAGAGATACATGAGCAGATATAATACACATGCATGTATTTCACACCTTCCAACTACTCATCTCACTCACTCTCTCTCGCGCTCTCTCTCTCTCAGTATAAGTTCAAAAATTGAGGATACTCCAGAATGTGGCTTAGTTAAACGTGCGTTGTGTTTAGAATCCAGCTAAGTATGAATTTCTTACAACAATATGTGTAAGTGTATGTATACATTATACATGTACTTGAGGTAATTGGATTGGAGAGCAAGGCATCACACAGGTTAGAAAAAGTCAATTGGATTTGAGAGAAGAGAGAAGCTCAGGTATTTTCTCGTTTGAGGATGGATCCCTTCCGGCAAAACACCTGAGACATTGCGGTGCCTTTCCACAGATATCTTATACTTGTGGAGCTGGAGCTGGAGAACGTAAAGTAAAAAGTAAAGTATCTTCTCCTCTATTTGTAATACATCCTTAAGTGCACGAGCATATGTATACTTATATCCAGTCTTAAATTTGTAAAATCTACCTCATTTGAAAGAAAAGTCAATATGTATGTATAATAATATATGTATACATTATACATAGATAACTGAGTATACTACGGAACAACAGTTATGAAAATATTTTTATACAATCCAAGTTCATTTTCTACAGTACATTACCTAAAACTTAGGGATGTGTTATGTGTTATGCGTTGTGTACAATGTACAAGTTACACTGTTCACCGAATACCTCACTGGGTTTCTTCTGTTGCTACTCGAGACTTTAGACTTGAGACTCGAGTAAAGTATTTAAGCTACAAGTACAAGATTTCTAGAATGCCCGGTGTGTTATTAATATGCTAATAATAAAGGTATTTTCACTTCATTTTGTCCTTACAGTTCAGCTTATACACAATTGTGTATTCCAGAATAAGCATCCATCTACCTTTATGAATAAAAATGATAATAATAACACAATACAAACGGTAATTGTAACAATAGAAATACTTTGAGACTATTATTGTGGATTTTTCTTTTTGTGGAACTTTTGGACGATTATGTAAAGTCATAGGTTTGTGACGAACGATTTCGATGGTTTTATGTAATTATCATAAAATTTTAACTGTCACGAAGGATGTCCAGTGTCCAGTGTTAAGTAATTCTTCACCAGAAAATTTCACAAAAAGACATCAATTTTTGTTTAAAAAAATTTATCCTTTTCCCGTAAAATAATATACGTTCCAAGTTCCAATCAAAGAATTTGTTGGACTAAAAATCTATTCTTGTTTGGATTAGATTCAGCATTGTGTTCAGAACTGGTTTAGAGCAGTATTCACTACTCACACAGTAAGAAGATGAAAATCCACAAAATGTTCACGGGGATATAACCCTTAAGAAACAATTTATGATACAGAATGCACAGTCACCACGTCACAATACAATGTAAATAATAGAAAATAATGTGATACATTACACAAAGCTTATGTTTTCCTCCTGAGCCTTGTGCCTTGTGCCTTGTGTGTAATTCCTACCTATTACACGAGGAAGAGAAGGCTACAAGATCAAGATCAAGGATGAGGGAAGATCCACTTGCTTACAACTTGCAATATATAATATCAGCCATTACAAGAGCAATCATGCAGACGACACAAACGATGTCTAGAAATGAATTTTAAATATGACAGTCATGTAGGT
>JAQGBH010000059.1:0-85846 GCA_034698265.1 Sminthurinus aureus
TTTTACTTACTTTTCTACAACCGCAATTATCTGCAAAATCGTAAAATATAAAAAAAGTCCGAAACTCCTAAATCGTATATAAAACAAATTAGTTTTCAATTTTTTAGTACTGAAATATGCTATTCGTGACTAACTTAGTCCGTTTAGCAAATAAAATGACTAAAAAATGTCAAAAATAATAAAATACAGAGCAAAAATTAAATTGGAGTGGCTGAGATTCGAAGCCTTGTTACTACAGCGTATATCTACAAACACAACGCTCTAGCGTTTGAGCTATTTTTTTGTATGATTTCTCGCTCACGAAGTTGCTTTCGGTATTTTCGGTATTGAAAACAAATGAGCGGCCGCTCATTTGCTCTATGTAGAGAAACCTAAAATATCGATTTGAATTGCTCAAAAAATCGTGAACCTTGTGACCGATCTGCATCCTTGGTCGTAATGAATCGCTCTTTCACCACAGATAGCATTTATTTTCCCTTCTTTCTCCTTCTCCAATCTACAATCTAAAATCTAGAATCTAGATATGTCTCCCCTGACCTGAGGTTAAATTTTTTCCCCTTCTCTCGTCTCTCTCTTATCTTTGCGTTGTGGTGTGATCACCTCGGATTTTTTGGAGTCTAGAATCTAGAATCTAGAATCTAGAATCTAAAGCTTAAAATAGACATTGACTCAATCAGTGGACAAGAAAAAAAGAAAAAAAGATTCTGTTTCCCTCTCCTCTCATTTTATACATTTACAATGTACAGATATTTCACGTAGTTTTTCATGTCCTTATAAATTTTCACCTTAACTTTGACCATTTTATTTTGCTATTTACATTTACACTAGAAAAGACAGACAACAAGGACACAAACAAGTTGGTTAGATGAGTGGCCTATCGGCTAGCCTAGTCTTCTTGTCTTGTTGTCTTTCGACCAGTCGGCGTGCGGTTGGTTAGCTGGTTAAAACTTTTTGAGAAGAGGAATAAGAGGACAGGAAGTAGAAAAGGAAGAACAAGAAGGGGAGGAAAAAGAAAAAGAACATTTAACTACAACAAAGCAAAGGGAAGGGAAAGAGAAGGAGAAAAGGAGCAAAGTGAGGGAGAACAAGGAAAAGTACAAGTACAAGTTCAACTAGAACCAAAGAACAGTTTCCGCCACAACTCTTTATTTAATTAGATACAATTTATTCCATGAGCGTGAATTGCCCATTAGAACAAGAAAAGCCAGACGAAGCTAGAGCTAGAGTCTAGAGTACTACGGCAGACTCTTGTTTGCTGATGTCTGGTGTATGCTCTTTTGTGTATGTTGTATGTTGTATGCTGTATGTAATGTAATACAATGTAATGACTGCCTCCACGATCCGCGATACTGTTCTTCACGCCTGGTACTTTGTAACTATTTACTAGTAGAATATCCTACGATACAATCCAATCCAATACAAGACAGTAGTTGAGAGCATGTTTTTATCCTATCTGGAATGTGTAATCTGGAATCTGGAGTTGAGAGTCACTTGTGTATTTTGTACTAACGCAATTTGTACCCACTTTTTGCGTGTAATGTTTAGTGTGTATTCTATAAATTAGTCGTAAAAACGTATCAAAACTCGGATTTAAAAGTCTTGGTCCGACTACTGAAACGGGGAAAAGAGAAAAAGGGCCAAAAGTACAAGTTTACTTATATAAGTTATACAAATGTAGTGCTAATAGTTGTAAACAAAAGCAAGACATTACACATTAACAAAAGTTAGCCGCTTTATTTCCAAAATATCTAATGTCTAATATCTAACCAAAAGATTCTCAGCAGCCCTCATTATCTGTACAGTGTACAGTGTACAGTGTACGTCTGTACAGATAATATTGTAAAATTGTTTGCCCTTTGGTCGTCGTATTTTTATGCTGGAATACGTTAGGTTTTTACAACTTTCCTGAAAGCATCCTGCATCCTACAAAACATATATACAATTGTATCATGTATACATTGTATATAACGAGATGCCATCAAATTTTTATTCGTCAAATCTGTATTTGAGGTGTTTTTAATAAAAGAAAAGTATGTTGAAGGCACAACTGTGTTTTATAGGGGTATAAATGTAAAACTTGGTCTCTACGATCTACGAATTTTTCCTTCAAAGCTCAAAACATTCGAAATCCGAAAACTGGAATAAGGATAACAGGATTGAAAATAGAGGAAACGTATAAAGATTGGAAATATTGTAGAACCGAGGAAAGGGAGAAAACAACCAGCAAAAATAACCTGCATAAACTTTTAAGAGTTGTAGATATCGAGTATGGAGTATGGAGAAAGAGGAAATGTAGAAAAAGAAAAGGGATTTTGTCCATTATCCATTATGCATATTGTATATCATGTGTAATAAAATGAGCAGAAGAACCTGTTAAACAGAGCATGGCTCATAAAATTATACCCATTCACCGTGCCTGCTTCCATAATGCCCTGCTTTAGTACGTTAGCGGAATGGGAAACAAGAAACTTAAATATTCTGCGTTTTCTCCTACTTTCTTGCAAACAAAAGTACAACAGTACATACTGAATACTCAACTTTGGAAGGAAAATATAAAGCATTGTTTTTCCCCTTGTTTCCTGGTATCTAAAAATTTAAAAATTAAGCGTAAATTCTTTACAAGTTTCGGTTCATATTTGGCCACTCATCTCTCATCTCATCTAATGTGTAGCAACCAGGTAAATATTTATCCTCCGTACCAAAATCATGAGGTGGAAATACAGTAGAACAGCCTGTGTAGGAGTTTGTAGTTCATAGGCCAGTGGCATTGTCCTCCGTTTTCAGATAATTTGGAAACCCGATGCTTGGCTTGTTTAACTAGTTCCAGTTCTAGTTCCAGTTTCAGTTCCAGGATTCACATTTCCATTATGTGCGTATTTACGGATTTATGTATGTGTTTAGATTTTAAGCAAGAGTTTGGGTTCATTTCAATTTCAAGGTTCTACAATCTGTAATCTACAAACTAATTAGAGCGGCGAGTCAACTGATCGTAAGAACGCATCCACCTTACTTTCACCTTTATCCTATTACAAAATTATCCGCGGCTCCCAACCGTGATTTTAATTACCCCTGCACATTCTACAATCTACCTTGTACACCTCATAAAATATGTAAAGTTGAGGGTTGAATTTCCACTGTCCATTGTTCATGGAAAATTCCAATATTTACTGCATTTTCCATGCTCCATTTCCTACGGTTACTGCAGATGAACATGGCATGAAATCGAATTCATTTTGGAAATTTCGTAGATGCTTTTCTAGTTCATGAGCTCAAAAACTTAAAAAATGAAATGTTGTTACAAATGCAAACTTTAAATTTGAATTTGAATTTCACATTCTATATTTTTATCGCACACTAATTTACTATTTTACTACCGTACAAAATTTAATGCAGCGTTCAACTAAATCTAATGTAGCGAGTAGCATGAGCTTATTTTAAATCTGGCGGTTTCAAACTTTGCATACTGCACCATGTCTTACCGTTTTTCATGCAGTTTTACATAAAACAGTAATCTTTTCCCCCTTTCTGCTAAATTCCGTGTTTTTAAACGGATATAAAACCTGAAACGAATTCATGTGCACTGCATTCAGTTTTGAATAAAAAACATGAATTTCTTTCCATCCATTTGGTTTTATCATTCCGTTTTACATGTTAAATGAAACAAACCGTGTCTTTTGGGTTCTGTCTTTCGTATGCATGTAATCGGCGTAATAATGTAGTTGAAACAGTAGTAAATACAATTACAATATCTTGACATTTTTATGAAATGTCCACAATCCACGCGGTTTTTCCGCCCAAAACTTTCAGCCGAATTTTGGTTTGGTTTGAATACTTGAATACTCCGAATTCACAACTTTATTCTTTCAGTACTGTCTCTCAGTTTTCAGAAAGGAAATAATGCATTCGGAAGCATTAACAAGTTGAAGAACAAAATATACAAAATATTTCTAGTGCTTTACGTTGCCTTGGCGGTGTGCACCGGCACAAAGCGAGAAATGCCCATGCCATGTTCTGTTTTACTGAGAACTGAGAAGTTGGAAGTTGGATAATTATTGACATAATGAAACTTTAACAGTGTCAAAACCCTGCCTCAAAAACTTTAAAGACACCATGCAAAATGTAAGATACACATACACGTGTTTTGTAAGTTGTCAAAGCGGACAACTTTGTTCGGCACAAAATGGGTGAAGACTGAAGGCTGAAACCTGCCGAAGGAAAGAGTGAAGATTGAATCGAATCGTTGTCGCCTTCCATTATTAAAATGTCGTCAGACAACAGAACAGAACATAGCGTCACTTTGTTTTTCTTTTCTATTCACTCTTAACTTGAAACTTTTCACCATCTCCACAACTCGACATGTTCAAAACGGCACAACTCTATCACGAAATTCAACCGAGATAAAGTTTTATAGGAGAAACAAAAGGGAGAGAACGGTAAACGGTAAATGGCGAAACTGGGTAAGAAAAGTGTATAATGTAGACACTAGACAGTAGATACTAGATACAAGGTACTGGATACAGTTGGTAGGGAAATTGTGCCAAAAATGTAGAGTAACTTTTTATTTTATTCCATTTCATTCATGCACAATCCACATACCTAGATAGTACTCCATTTTCCATTTTCCATTTTTCTGTTGTATTACTATAACATTTTTTCTCTTTGTAAATATTCCATTCTCATTCTTATTCTCCTCCTGATTCTCATTCTCATTCAGATTCATATTCACATTCAAATACTCGACAGCACACATTCAAAATTCCAATGTATTCTGTCTACACACACAAGACAAGAAGACGAGAAGAGGAGCTTTGGCAAGAAATCAAAGAAATATTCAAAGAAATGGAAGCATCACATTCAGATTATACGTATTCCTCTTGAGCCTCTTAGTATAGAGTATACCATACCGTATAGAGTATACAGATATTTACAGGTTTTGGTTGGTTCTGTTGTCCAAATTTGTTCTAGCTTCTCTATCCACCAGAATACGAATAGAAATAAGAATAAGAATAAGGACTAAATTTGGAACTGGAATCGAAGCTGTAAATTTACCATCTCTATTTTTGAACCAAGGCAAAACTAGAAACTACAACGAGTAAGTGTAGAGAAAATAGTAGGGCATCTACTTTGGACTTGATTGTTATTTATTCTGTACTTGAGCCACTGCTCATTCATTCATGAGAGAGATGGTGAGATGGTGAAATGCTGCTTTGACTTCCAGAATAAGAACAAGAGAAACGGCTAAATTTATCCAAGTGTTCTTTTCCTCCTCCTCATTCATTCATTCACAATTCAGTTGTAAGTAAGTTGAGGGGATAAATGTATAATGGATGCTCAATGCTCAGACTGAAGAATGAAGAATGAGGATGAGAATAAGCCATTCATTATTCATGGAAAAGCAACATGAGAATAAAAAAAGAGTGGTGGATCCTTGATCGTAGATAGTAGATAGTAGATTTTGATAGGATAAGAACTGAGAAGAAAGATGAAGATGAGGATGAGAGATGAGTGTAAAGTGTGAAAGTGGAAAAATGACAATAATAATGATAATGATAATCGTATTGGTAATGGTATGAGTAGTGTCTAGTGTCTAGAGTCTAGTGTCCAGCTGTCACATGGAGAATTCAGAGAGAGTGTCAATGGAAGACGGAGCACGTAATTCCACTCAGCAAGAACAACAGAACAACAGAATAACGGAATAACGGAATAAAGTTATTACTATCACAATATCACAATGTGTATTATGTGGATGGTGTGTCAGACCCTAGTGTTTCATCACCCAGTGTACAATATATAGAGTACTTTTGTTCCTTGTTTGTTTATTTATGGACTGAATAAGAAATCAGAAGAGGGAACACACAGAGAGAGAGAGAGAGAGGCAGAGGGAGGAGAAAGTAGACAAGAAAGCTGTGAATGCCCACACAAACAATTTTTGTACAGATTATTCTTTTGGATCGAGTTGAGCTGGGTTTGAAGACGGAAAATGAAAAGAGCAGAGTAAAGTGTCTCATCTCGTCTTTTAAATGGATGGTTGCATCAATGAACTAGGACGATGAATACGACTAGATGTACAATGTACAATTGTGTATAATGTATGGTGTGCACATGGAAGAGAAGAGGATGAAAAAGTAGCAATAAAGGAAGTGTGGGTTGTCTTTGAAAGTCGTGTCATGTCATATTCTTATCCTTCCTATTCAATTTTAATGCCCATGTATTTACGCACTGGTACTCTGTAGTCATTCATCCAGATTCTCCATGTTCTTGTTCCATCTCCTTTCCGCTGGCGAAAATATATATTCGATACATTTATCTAAAATCCAACACCCAAAACACATATGTACTGTAATGGTTATGCTGGTTTGGTTGGTTGGTGGGTGATGTGCAGAAATTGCACTTCAACTTGAGAACATGAGAACACTGAACTATTTTCATTCCCATTTCCTTTCTCTTCCTCTCTTCATTCAACTCAGCTCAATTCACTTCAGTTCAGCATGGTTCAAGCTTGTTCCTTCGCTTCTCTTCAACACTCCCTCGCGTCTCTCGTCTCTTTCACTAAACTCGTCTAAAATTTTCAGGCTGTATAAAGCTTAATTCTGAGTTTCTTTTCTCTATTTTTGCTCAGTCTGGAAAAATGCCTATTGAATATCTCTACACTGTACACTGTACAGTGTACATTGTGTATAAAAGTGTACCATAGAATTACCATCCAATGAACTTTGTACTCTTAACACTTTTCTCTGGTGCGTACAGTGTATGCAGAGAAAAAAGTCCGTAGATAGTAGATATACTGTCCACTGTAAATGCTATGTACATACTACATACAACATACAACATACTTGATCCTATAACAAGTAACACTTCTTTCTGGTTTCTCTCAATCCGAGGATTTTGTGGGAGGATTCCTTTCAACTTGAATTGACACTTGCAATAGAAATGGAGAAAATCCGATTTATTTCAGATTTAAAGAAAAAGTATCACTCCTCTCTGTATTTTATTCACTTGTCCGTTTCCCTTTTTCCTTGTTGTTGTTGTTGTTGTACTCTTTCTCTCTCTATGTCTGTGCCTGTTTCTGTTTCACGGGTTTCCTTTCACCAACAAACATGCCTTTGTGTAGTTAAACTTGCCTTGAAGATAAGAGTCTTTATGTTGAATGTAAAATGTAGAATGTAGAATGTAGGGTCTCGACTTTTTGGTCCATTGTTCAAATTTTCCTTTTATTATTCTAAAAAACTTATTGTTTACATGTCAGTCATAGTTTTAGCAGAGATTTTTACACCATTTCATTATCAAGTATTTATTAGTACCTACAAGTACAAGTAATTTGAGCATTCCGCAAAGGGGTGTGAATCTAGAATCTCGAATATAGAATCTAGAATCTGAAATTTGAAATTCTAGAATACTAGAATTCCGTGAATTATTGTGCTTCGGTTTTGATTTTGGTCTACTTTGAATTATAAATTATAAATAGCAACCAGAACAAGCACAAGGGCCAGGACAGGAATAGGAGCAGGAACTTTAAATACTTTGGCTAGAATCTAGAATCTAGAATGTCTAGAATTTGGGAATTCAATGGCTAGAAGCATTCTCCTTTCTCCTTGTTAATTCTCATTCCCTCTGCTTTCACCCTCTTTCCAACTACATATTTTATGATACATTTTCCTTTGTTCTCGGTGATGGTGGAAACTGGAGCATGTTTTGTTGACGATGTGAAATTGCGTAGGTGTGTTTAGTGTTCAAGTTTCCCAGCATAAAATAAACACTGTACAATGTACAATGTACATTGTACATACGTACATGTGTAAAATCCGCAGGTATTTCCAGCAATGAACATTGAACCTCTAAAATCTGAAATATAGAAGGTACAATGTACAATGTACAATGTTCATTGTACAGTGTACATTGAACGTGCAAAGTTACAAAAGCGAGACTAACTAATTGGGAAATGAATCGATGAGGTAAGCAAAGGGACTAGACCAAAACTGTAGAATTTAGGCTGAAAATATCCACATCTACAATCTAGAATCTACAAACTAAATACATGTACAAGTTAGGATTTCCTGGAACGTGGATGTGGATGTGGATATGAATGCGGACGTAGTGAGAGAAGCTGAAGATGGAGCGTCGAGGAGCGAGGGCGAAAAGGAACAACAAGAACCAGAACAAAAACCAGAAGGAGAAATATCAATATCGAAGTGAAGACGCACAAGTCTTGAAGTTGTGAAGTGAGAAAACTAATGCAAATTCCATTTCACGCTCCAACATCTCACACCCAAACACACACAGACACACCGCACCAATACCCCAATCCACAATCCACAATACACACTACACACATTCATAAATCTGACCGATTAACTACCTTTGCCCTCTTATTTCCCATTATGTTCTTTCCAACCACCAGTTTCAGCCCACAGTTCCCTTTCCATTTTGCACTTGGAAGGGCAAAGGTACAAACTACAAAAATACAAAGTACAGAAGCCAAAATCCAAAATAGTTGTAGATTTTACGCATACTGATGTAGAATGTAGAATGTATAAAAGTATGCACCTAAGCTCACCTTCCTTCCCTTTCCACAACCAAATCTACTCAATTCCCTTTACCACTGAACTCGACTCGACTCGACTCGACTCAACTCAACTCATTTGAATCCAACAGGGAAAGAAAACTTTTTTGTCTGCTCGTTCCAATTCCAAATTCAGAATTTGGAATTCCGAGTTTCCAATTCTAAAGAAAATGGATAACACAAGAAACTTATTTCGCCAACCACAAGTTTTTCAGTCACATTCGAGTTTCCAGCTTTCCGCTCGTTTAGTCAGCCTCTCAGACAGATGTGTATCCCAACTCGATACATGAATTTATACAATACAAAATACAAGCCGCAGATTTTAAGCCAAAATTATTTTTGCATAGTCAATAGTATTTGTGTTTCTGTTTCTGTTTGCTTGTGACTCGTTCAAGTGTGAAATCCAAAAGCTCAAACGGAAACGAAAGCTGGAAGTTTTAGTCTGTAACGGAAAGGGCAAATTCAATTGAAAAACTTGTTGTTCTATTTCCCGCCTCCAAATCCTCAAAATTTGTATGGCACTCTCTTGTATCTCCCTTCATTACATAGTTTTTGGTGTGGTTTTAGTTTTCAGATACCGTTACTGTACGTTTTGGTGACTTTTGTCAGTGCCGATGCTGTACGTTGCTAAAATGTCTCCTGTCTCCTGTCATTTTCATACGACATATTTTCATGGCTAATTGATTTAAATGTGTGCATACTATTGGGTTGAACTTTGAAGTTCGTTTTGTCTTTTTTTGAAATTCTGTTCCACGACTATTGATTCCGAAATTTGTAATATTTTCGACGTTGTGATTTGCTATACATTTGACTTTTTGCGTAAATATATATTACATTTATCATAGACCATGTTGTCTGCCATTGGAATAAATAAATAAAATTTACTGTATTTACATTTTTTGATTAATTTTGCATCAAACAAGTCAGAAATCTGAAATCCGTTGATGATGGTTGACCCAAAAAGTGAAAGGCCAATGCCAATGCCAATGCCAAAACCAAAACCAATCATATAATTGAATTAGACTCAAGAAATTAACCAAATGTAGAAAATGTAAATAACAACTGGCAAAAGCTACAAGTAGAATGTGTCAAAACTATTGACTATGGGATTTCCAATTTGTAGCCGTTGCACGTGTAATCCAAAAAAACCAAACGAAGGACAAGGATCAAATATTAAATGTTCCAGAAGAATACAAAAGAGTTTAGGACTGTTTATTGCTCATGACTCATGACTCATGCCGAATCAGTCATGATAAAATTAAGTTGTCTGTATCCACAACTTACAATTCACAGATTGTTTAGAGCCCAGACATTGGACATGATATACAATCAAATGAAAGGAATATCTCATGGGATTCCAGATTCTATATTCTATATTCCAGGTTCCAGATTCAACAGGAGAACATGGTTTAAATTTTAAATGACCAACTTTTAATTTCAGCTGTGGAAGCTTCTTGAATCTAAAATTAAGAATGTAGAACATGGAATGTACAAGAATGTAGAATGGGGAGAAGGAAGAAAGTCGGCTCATTGTATCTTTCCAAGTTCTCTAGTTGTCTAGTTCTTTGTATTGTATCTACAAAATAATGAGGAGCACAAAAGGTTGTAACCTACAAAAGAGTTGGAAGGGCCTCAAAAGTAAATAGAAATTTCATTAAGCATGATACAAATCCTTTGTCTTCTCTCTCTCTCTTTGTCTTTGCACATCTCCAGTCAATGGGCGTAATTTAATTTCTTTTGGGCTGGATCACAAGTAGGATTCTGGATTCTCATCTCGTCCTTGTTCTCTCAAAGGAGTCGAAGAGTAGTCGTCAGTAGTCTACTTTTCTACCTCGTTCCTTTGTCTTGCTTCTTGACTCATCAAATTTGTCGGATCTGTTGTCATTACACAGGTGGAGAGAGGTACTAAGAAGGTGAAGAAGAGGAATAAATGAAGCAAAATGGAACACTGTTACTTTCTATGATATATGATCTACCTTCATCATTGAGCTGTTGTGCTGGGATTTATTAATGAGTCAGGAGTAAAACCATTGTGAAATGTGGTACAATTGCACAATTACAATTTATATTACAATTTGTAAAGGTCATGAAATAGGCTCTACGCTCTAAAAAATTCCCTTCAACTTTTGGCCTTGATTCTTAATTCTTAATTAATTCTTGTTTGTTTTTACAAGCTTTTTACTCTAACTTTGTCTTTGTAATTTGTACTAGTGAGTGTAATACAAATCCTGTGCAGATTCAATACTCAACACTACGATATTTGCTGAGGCTATTAAAAATAATTGTGAGCTTTCAATAATGCTGTATTGAGTATTGTGTGGGATGTAGAAAATCTGTATTGATAAAAATGATAACGCAACAAATATTCAAAGTCATTAATTTTACCATTATATAAAACTGCGCTATCTCAACTTTGGAAATAATAAATCCTGGTGAAATATCTATAAATGAAAATGAGGAATGGTGGATTTTGGATTTCTGGATTCTGGATAAATTGAAACCTTCACCGTTTACGGCCAGAGTAAAATGATGAACTTGAAATCTCTAACTGAGTGACTATAAATATTTCATGTTGATTAAACATGTCAGGATTTTGATTTAATTCTACGCTCTACATTCTACAGATATTCCAGTGAGTTGGATTTAATTTACGTCCACGTTCACGTTTGCTCTACATTATACAAAATTCAAATTCAAATTCAACCTCAACCTCATCCTAGAACCTACAAGTTGTAGAGTCAACGAGCATGTAGAATACAGAATACAGAGATATGGAAAAGAGCACCGTACTTTGAGCACACTTATGCATGGAATGTCTAAGTTTAGATTCTAGATTCTATAGTCTAGAATTTGCAGCGTACGAGTATCGAGGAGCTGGATGATGACGACGGCGATGACGATGATGACGAAAGTGATACGGAAAATAATAGAGTTGAAAATTATTAGGAAGGGCATTCATAATGTTCTCATTAAATTTCCATCGGGCAAGGAAACGAATTCTCAAATGATGAAGAGCCTCTTGCGTATCCTTCTCTCGTTCACTCTACATTACGCATACTACGCCCTGTATTTCTATTCACTCCCTCGTGCGTTACACTTTCTCTCCCTTTTACTTTCTCTGGTGCTCTCTCGTTCACCCATTAATTCATTATGAAATGTGGCCTGTTGTGTTTATGCTCCAAACTCCAAACTCTAGACTCGGAGTATCCGTTTTTAATGAAATTCATATTCATCTCATCTCATAACGTGTAGTGTATCTATGTGTAGTCTGCGGATAGATGAAGTAATCACCTATGACGAATTTGTGGGGAAAAGCAGAGCCTATGTGTACATGTACAATGTACATTGTACATGTATGAGCAGACGCATTTACGTTTCATAACAAAAATATCTAGATGCTACAATCTACATTCTACATTCTACATGCTAGATGATGCAACTTGAAACAATACAATATACAGCAGAGTCTAGAATCTAGAATCTGAAAAAAACCACGATTCTGTACCTATATTTTTATTTTTATTTTTTTGTATTTGGAAACTGTGAACTGTGAACAAAGACAGAAACATGATAGAAATAGTCATTTAAGTTTTTAGGTCAATAATCAGTTTGAACATGAGTTTCTGAGAAGTGTTTCAATTTATTTATTTGTTTATTTATGGATCGCTCCAATTTTCAAGTTTCCGTTTCTTGGATCTGTCTGTATGTCTGTGGCCTGAAGCTTAAGGCCTCAGGATTGAGGATGCCGCTATAAATAAAGTTTGAGGATTTTGAAAGAGTTAACTTTTAAACTTTTGACAAGTTTACATTCTTAGTTATAGTGAACGTAGAATGTAGAACGGAAAACGATGAGCGGTGTGTGGTGTATGGTGTATAGTTTTTTCATGGTAAAATCCGTGAATATTAATTAGACTGGATTGAATTTGATTGGATTGGCTGGGATCTGGCTTGAGCTTTGAGCTTTGAGCTTTGAGCTTTGAGGTAAAATATAGAATATAGAATATAGGGCAATAACATGCAGGAAATATGAGTAGTCAGAAGAGAGGGGCAAAATTAATGGAATTTGGCTTAGTTTAAACTACCTCTTTTACCACTAGAGTCTTGAGTCTAGAGTTTTACCAAATCCCAAATCTGATTCTTTTCCATATCATTTTTAGTAACGCACCAAGACAAAACCAGAAACAAGAAGTATTAATAAACCCTGAACCGTCAAGGTATAAAACTTTAACGGCTGGCTGCTGACTTTTGAGGTGTAGTTGTAGTTGTAGTCGTGTTTTATATTTTTGGAGCTTTAATAGAGAGCCCAGTTAAAATCATCATCGTTATGCTTGTCTTTGGCATTGTCCTTGTCGTCGACCATCAACATGAATCATGGAATTTTGTGGGAGATAAACGACGTGGTTTGAATTGAATTAGCACTTGGGATTCCGTTTCGGTTTGGTGCTTCGAGCGTCGAGCTTTGAGTTTCACACTTTCACTATTCGCTACTATCCAAACTTGCAGAATCCAGAATGAAACTACTGTAGCCTTCAGAATTCAGAATTCAGACTTCCGTCTCTATTCCCAACACTGCCAAACTTTTTGTATTCTAATTAGATTATAGATTTATTCAGTTTGGAAAGTACACTTTAAACGGTTCCCGGTTCCCAGTTCTCCTTTCTCCGCGTACTTTTTCGCTTTCCATGTATTCAAACTTCCAAGCTCCAAGTTCCAAGTTCCCAGCTCCCAGTTTCAGCTTCTAACCAATAGTCAGCAAACCTCGCAAAACCAGACTACTCTTTCTGTGGAAACATCCTAAGGGATAAAACTCATCACTGACTTTTGGAAATTAAAAGAGACGCTTATTCATTCACGGTGAAGTTTTGTGGCTCAAAAATTATAAAATACCTCAAACGATTCTCTGTACCTCAAAGCAAAGCAACCCAAACCAAACCAAGTCAAGCAAAAGAAGAGAAAGTTTCAACTTTTTCTACATTCTACTTTCTACATTCTCCGATTCTGGAAAAGACAGGAAGGGGAGCATTTCAGGCACAGGGAGTTGAATACAACACTTTTCGCACATTTTTCATCCAAACAAATCCTCTTCGTCTTTCGTATATCGTATATCATGAAACAAGTTTCTTTTGCGCAATACTTCCTCATTCCTCATTCTCTATTCTACATTCTCCATTTTTTATCCTTGATCATACACTTTTAATGCGGAAATACCATAATATTTTTTTTCTTCCAAAAAACAAGGATGCATCCATTTCCTTTACAAATGGAGCTACGCACATTGTACAATGTATAATGTACAATGAAACTAAAAAAGAGTCAGAAGCAGCAGTAAAGAAAATTCCCTTCAGCGCTTACAATTACTCATTTTTTGCGATCATGATGCTCATGAGTTGGTTTGAAGGGAACTGGAAATGTATTCTGTGTACAAAGTGGATTGTGAATTGTTGATTGGCTTTTAAATTTACATGTTAAATTCCTTAGCCAAACAAAATGTGATGTGTTGTGCAAGAGTTTTTGCTACAACGTAACACTACAAAGTTACAACGAGACTAAAACTCCGTAGAATGCAGGTTATAGAATCTGTAGATGGAAAACAAGAGTAGTTTTTTAGGCTCTGTGTATATAGGTAAAAACCTGGATTTCAAAAGATGCCAAGGTGGTTTTCGTCATCTAGTATATAGAATCTAGAATGTAGAATCTAGAATATATAATATAGAAAGAGCCGAATAGAAAAATATGTAAATCGGAAACTCGAAATTCCAAATTCCAAAATCACAACTTTTGATCGCAACGCTTCGTTTTAGATTCAAATGTTGTTTAAGGGCGGCCCGTGAGCAGAATAATCAAAATGTGTGTGAAAATGTGTACAAGTTTCACACTTGAAAGATCTTGAACCACCTTTTTGTCATTGTGCTAAATAATAAATACTAAAGGTGTGTGGGTATTTTGTGGAAAAATCGGATATTGGGAGTCGAATCGGTGCAGATCAAGATGTGGATGATAAAGATCAAGATCAAGAAGCACGATCAAGTTTCAGAGAACCAGCCGATTCTAAATTCTCTAATACATGGTAAGTTTCGGAAAATTTAATTCAAAATTCCAAAACCAAAACTTGTAACACTATCCCAAAGGCTTAGTGTAATATATTGTAATGATGATGATACAAACAATGTGTGTACGCAATACTCAATGCTCAATACTCAATACTCAATACTGTGGCAACATGAGTAGGACATTACAAATTACAAATCAAAATTCTCATTTCCATATCAATATCAATATCAATATCCATATTTCTTTGACATAGATTTCAACTTTGCGTTTTTTTTCATTTTAGTGCTCCCACCTCGTGCCTCCCTTTGGTTTTGGTTGTGGTTGGTGCTGTGTGAATTTTGAGTAGAAAAATATTGAAATATTGAATGTGTAATTCTTAGCACTCTTTTGTATTTTCCATGTGGACGAGGAAAAAGAACAAAGTATGCATATTATATTTATGCATCCACAATTTTCCGTGTCCATTGTACATTGAACACTGAACACTGCACACTGGAAACTGGAAACTGAACAATGGGAAACCACGGAGAACTTTGAAAGAAAACTTTGTACAATATATAATGTACAGTGTTCCATGTACCATGTACATGTGCATGTGGATAAAATGGGCTTGCTCAGGAGAGCAACATTTTCAAAAAGATCATCATGGACTTAAGTTTGACTTTAAGTCAGTGGAAGTGGCAGTGGCAGAGCACAAGTAGAAGTTGAAGCTGTGCCTTTAGCTCGTGGCTTGTAGTTTGTAGTTCAAGTTGGAATTGCACTTTTTGGGAAGAAAGGATAAAAGAGAAAAGGAAAATAGGAGAACATGGCATAATATTATATAATCTAATGGGATACACACAAGTTATGAGCAAAAAGGTACCACATTTTACATTTCATTGCTCTACTACTCGGCTCTCCTCTCTCCTATATTCTCGCTTCTCTGTTTTGCTTTACTTTTTACACTTTACATTTTACATTTTACACTGCTCTCGATTCTAGATTCAACTGAGTTAAGTCGAGTCGAGTCGAGTTGAGTTGCTTTCATTCTGTTCCATTTTTACCCCAACTCCCACTTCCACAACTAGTTACCGCCTGGTTGAATTCCTATTCCTATTCCTATTCCTATTCGTACCTTTGTGCGTGCGTGAGTTGGATTTTCTACGGAAGAAAGAAAAGCATTCACATTCATATTTGTATTCACATCCGTATTGGTTTTGGTATTGGCATTGGCATTGGAGTTTGGATTCCCATTTGCATTCAACCGTGGAAACTCTTATGGACAGAGAACAGACAAGTCCGTGCAACGCTCGAGTCAAAGGAAGGGAACACAAGGCCAAGAGATGAAAATAGATAGAAAAGGGGGAAAAAAAGATTGTGTATCCATGCATTGAATGCATTCACCCTCGTATGGTCTGTTATGCTCTGGTCCGCATTGGCTTGGCTTGGATTGGATTGAAATGGATTGGATTGGTCTAGTCCAAGTAATACACACATCTTCACCCAACGAGTTGACTTGGCTGGACTGGACTTGACTTGAATTGACGGCCAAAATATTTACCATATTTACAACGAGTTGGTTTGTAGATCTAAATCTCGTGCATGTGGATTTTTTGGATCTATTGATGGACGTGGAATGCATACAGTCTACAGTCTACAGTCTACACGGCATTGATCTGCCCATGAATATTGAAAGATGAAAGAATGCAGAGTCTCCTCACTTTTTTCTTTCTTATTTTTTCCATCCTGAATGCTTAAAAGCTTTTCCACATTTCTACTTTTTTTCTTTACTACTCTGTTTCATTTTTTTTCTTTCAAAACAGCTGCTGTGTTATCCTACATGTAAAATAATATAAAAACATGTACAAATATATTTCAGGTATTCATTTCAAAACCTCAGAACTCAGAACCATAGAAAACAACAAACAACCTACGCAACCAAAAATGGCTTTTAACCTTGGTCTCAAGTCTCAAAATGTCCATGATATTTTGTATTTTCCAGTTTCCAGTTTTACAGCAGAGTTTATACACATCATCAAATTTTGGATTTTGAACGTCAAACGTCGAACGTCGAACGTGATAGACGGACTGAAGATCGTCTCTCGAATTTTAATACCTTGGAATTTTGAAATTCTTTCCCGTTTTTCTCTTTGTGTCACTGCATGTCAGTCATATATCATATACCATGTACATAATATACAGATAGATGCCAGTCATAGAAAAAGTTGGCAAAAAAGTTTTTTCTCCTCTTCTTCTTTCCTTTGTTTATGTTGTGGAGAAGTAATGTGGTAAGTCTCTACATTCTACATTCCACATGCATAATAAATACAACAGTGTTAGTGTATATTATTATCATCATAAGCGTCGAGTGTCGAGGGTCAAGTGGTCGCTCATGCTTAATTTCTGGCGAAATAGTACAGTTTTACTACATATTATACTACAGGATTATTCCAGTGCATAGGCAAAGTAGGTTTATACCTCTTTTAATGTCATACATGTACAATGTACAATGGACATAGAATCTAGAATCTACAGAGTTCTGGCTGTTTTGTAGATATTAAGTAGTTTGTACAAGGAATGGAGATTGAGATTGAGATTGAGATCCAAATCCCGAGTTGTTAAAATAAGAATGAGAAAGAGAAAGGAAATACAGGGACACAGAGGAAACACGAGGACAAACTACTCAAGTCTCTAAACTCTAGACTCCAGACTCAAGACTCAAGAGGTTTATGAGTTTATGGTCAGTTTTGTTCCTTCCTTCCGCTTTGCCAAACTCATAAAAGCAAGTTAAAGTGAAAAGAGTCCAAGTCCGAATCCGAGTTCCCCTCAAAAGGACGAAAGAGTATTCATGCTGAACAATGGACAAAAACATGTACATAATGTACAAACATTACTTATTAATTATTTTCATTACTGTACACCATACAGTTTACAGTGTACAGTGTACAGTTATCACATCAAAACCTCCAAGGAAATGGCTAGTGTAACAACTTTGCCTCGTAATTTTGCAAGGCTCTCTTATACATCTACATTCATATTTTGATGATACTTTTCCGTGGACAAAGCTGTGGTTTTGGTGTTGAATTTCGCAAGAAAAAACTTGTACAGTGTAGTTTTTGAGCTTAGAGCGTCGAATGTGGAACGGACCATGTATAATTTTGAGATCAATCTGAATATAATTTGAATCTAGATGATAATGAAATTCAAAACTGGATCGATACAGTTTTTTCACTCCTTCCGGTTTTTTGTAAACCAGAGAGAGAAAGCCATCCACATCCACATCCAATTTCACTGCCGTAAGGAGCAAGAATGGAAAGGAAACACATGAGACTGAACGTTGAACACTGAAGGCTGAACGAGGAGTAAGAAACAAGGCTAAAAAATACAAGGAGAAAGAAAAGGACATGTCTTGAGTCTCGAGTCTTGACTTTTCACTATGCTGTCTTATATTATTTCTGTAAAAATAGTTGCAAGAGTGAAAATAAAAAGGACAACGAAAACGAAAACGAGTGCAAGTACAAGATCGAGATACAAGGGAAAGTGAAAGTGAAAGTGAAAGTAAAAGTGTAGAGTTGGGAAGACGGCGAAAGTAGATGAAGGCAAAGAAGGCGTAAGACCGTGTGTGTGTACAATCTACAGTCTACATTGTACATTATACGTGGAAGGAGCAGGAAAAAGTTGTACTGCCAAATTGGAAATAACAAGTCACAACTCTTGTATATTGTCTCCATCCGTTTATGTCCAAGTCCAAGTCCAACTCCACGTCCAAGTTGAACATGTGTGCTTGTATTTTTACTTGACTTTCTCTTCTCTATCTGTATCTGTGTTCCACTGTAGGGAAAGAAAAAAGGAAATTTCCTTTCCCTCAACGAGGAGGACTTTCTCCATCTATCTATCTATCCATCTCTCTCTCTCTCTCTCTGTCTGTAGCACTTTTTACTCTTTACTCCTTCACTCCACTTCAGCCCTTTGTCTTCCCTCTATCGTTTTTACTCTGGACATTTCTTTATTTTCCGCTTTATTCTGGATTTAGCATGATTTTTCATGTTGGTGTACAATGTACAATACACATTTTTGTCCAACTTTTGACCATGTACAATGTACAATGCACAACTACAACTCAACTTTTACTTTACTTTGGCTTGGACTAGGACTTGGGTTTGGCTTTGAACATATAGTTACGCATGTACTGTACATTGTACATTGTACATATTTCTACGTCTATGTGGATTTTCTCAAGAGGACTCTCAAACAGTTGATGTCTCCACACTTTTCTTCTTCTTCCTCCTCCTCCTCGTCCTCTGATTCTACTGCTTCTTCTTCCTCTTTCTCTTTCAAAAACTATGGAGGTTGTTTTATTGTTATGATTCTTGTTATTCCTATGACTGTTATTAGATTTACGACTACGCTTATGATTATGCGTAGGACAGTGGTTATGGTTATGATTATGATTATTTTTATTTTTATGACTATTTGTAAGTTGAGAACCTCTTTTTCTCACATTGAGAAGGAAATGTGCTACGGTTACAGTTACGGATACAGTTATCATCAAACATCAAAGAGCTTTCCACATTCCATACTTTTACACATATTTTTTGGCAAAAATACTGCACACATTTCAAAATGGACAAAAACAGAGTCATTTCCACCATTTAAGTGTCGAGTGGAGACTTGAGACTTGAGAGTGGAGAGTGGAGCAAAATAAATGTGATGAAATAAAATGATAAGAAATCCAATAAGGAGATAAATAATAAGTGGAGCATAAAGCAGAGAGTGGAGCATGATAAATAGTAAATAGACTTGGTTTTCAAAATTTTGAAATAATATCCACTATCTTCTAGTACTAAATTTGTACAGTTCTTTGACAATTTGACAATTTGACAAGTGAGCCGACGACGGCGGTCAGATCTTGGAAGGCTTTTCTTCTTATCTCTTATAATATAAAATACAAAAGCCAAATTCCAAGTTCCAGGACATGCAAAATCCTGTCTTTGACCAATTCCTTGTAGATTTTAGATAGACAGATTAATAAACAAATTCCACTGATCGTTAAATGAATAAAGGATTGCAAAATCTCTCTGTGGAAAATACTTTTAATGAATATTTTAATTCTGCTTGCGGAAGCATAGACAAATTCAAATGTATCATTTATCATCAAATCATTAAGCTCCTGTATGTCTTGGTTTTGCTAAACTGTTAAACGTTAAACTGCGGGGTTTTTTATTTTAAAAAGAGGAGTTAAATTTGAACCCGAAATTCCTTACAAATACCAAAAGGCCTTCACCATTTTCAGTGTATTGTTCAACATTCAATGCTCAACGATAACCAAATTTTTAAGGTGTTATTATATGCAAAACCAATAACAATTACAAATAAAACTAAAAGAGAAAAAAAGTAGAAACGCAATGTGCAATATATAATGCCTTTTTCTTCCAAATCTCCACAGGTACGAGATATGATGACGATGGACACAGGTATCTATCTATCTATCTATCTGTATGTATGCAATCCACAGTGCACACATTAACTGAATACATAGATAACCTGGACATGACTAATATTTTTCGTGAAAAAGAACCACGCCCAAATAAAACTCTTGTGATTATCATGATTGATGGTGATAGAGGATTTCCCTCTCTATATAAATTGCATTAGATACTAGATACTAGATACACTATGACTTGCACAATCCAAGTATCAGTATAACAGTAACCAGTAAAAAGTAAACTCAAGTCAACCATGGAGACTGGATACTGGAGACTCACACACTCAACACTCAAAACCCAAAACTCAAAAGAGAAAGTTTACCTTTCTCCCCCACACAAAAAATGCTACATACTTGATACAGGAAAAGTGCAGGAGAAAAGGGTTTATACAAGTATGTTGAGTGTTTAAATACATGTGCCTCTGTCTCTTGACTGTTTGTGCAAATATCCGCCTCATCTTGTCCACAACCCACAGTCCACAGTCCACAGTGTGATGTCTACGCCAAAATTGGATACACGTATAACGTATACCTGCAGATGTACTTTTATTTCATTTGTGGAAATAAACTGGAGCCAACGCCCAACTCCAACTCCAAATTCAACACCAACTCTAAATGAACAGAGAGAATTGTGAAAGGGAGTGAAAACTTGTACATTGTACTCTTTACACTATGTACTTGTTATATGTAGTTGTTTCAAACTTTTTCCAGAACAGAGAAAACCCGTTGAATAGAACACAATGAAAAATCCCACTGTCTCACCTGCCCACAACATTATTGTCTACTGTCTACAGGCTACAGGCTACAGTCAACATCGTTTTCACTGCCATAAAAACGAGACGGGCACAAAGAGCTTCAAGTTTCAAGCATTGTCAACTGTACTCCGGGTTCATGTTTCACATTTCATGTAAAATGCAAAACCTAAATAGAATATAGAAAAAGACGCCGTTCTGGCTTAAAACAGTTTAGAACAGTCATTAAAGTGTTTCTCCTAATGAAACTCTAAACTCTAAACTGAATGCTGAATTTTCCAAACACTCATCAACAATTTTATTCAATTGCGTTAGTTTTTGCAAAAAGAAGGAGCATTTGGCAAATTTCCCTTCTTTTAGATTTTAAATGCAGGAAAGCATAGTGAATGGATTAAATTTTAAGTAAAAGGATGACTTTTTTAAGCCATCAGACCTTAGGTTATACTTTGAACATTTGTTTAGAGTTTAGAGCTTATAGTTTAGAGTAAGAGTTTTGTAATTCCAAAGTTACAAGTTTGCAGCTTTGGAGTTTAGATTCTAGTCTAGCCTAATTATTAATTGCAAACTGTAACGCATAAACTTGTTCTCTGGCTTTTTCTGTGGTTTTTAAAAAATGATACGACGAGTTGAAATTTTAAAACTCTTTTGAATAAAACTTTTAGGATTTTATTACATGAAAGTGACAAACTTTTTGGGGAAAATGAGGATCAATGTAAATTTTGCACTTACTAAAAAGATTCAAGTTTTTTCACATGGTGAAAAGACAAGATTTCTCACATCTCGAGTCTAAAGTCTACAGTCTAGAGTCTGCAAAAATGTTGAGATTTTCAACTAAATTTGTTTTGACTTGTTCCTTTGAAATCCATCAAAACTGCCTCAAGTGCTCCATTTTTTCACCAGACGCAGACTACACTTAAAAACGGACAAAATGTACAAATCAAAGGAAAATCCATACACAAAATTAAATTGCAAGGCAGTTTTTTGTGCGAGTGATATGAAAAATCAAATTGCATGCCAATTTTTGGAACGAGGGAGAGAGAGAGAGAGTGAATTTTGAATTTGAATGTTTGCCACGTTGCCTGCAGTTCAGTAATTTCCAGAACCCCAGTGAAATAAGAGGGACAGCAGAAAAGGGATTAGTAAACCACATGAAACTGTGCAAAGTTGCAACTTGCAAGTCAAAGGATAAAACTAACACGAGTTGAGAAAAGTTTGAGTTTTGAATCGAGAATCGAGGTGGAAATCTCTCCATTCTAGATTTCTGGATAGTCAAACTGAAAGTCACTTGAGTTGGGTTGAGCTGAGTTGAGCTGAATTCTTGTCACTGCCTTCTCCTCCCTTTTTCTTACGACCACTTTTGACTTTCTCGTTCTCTTTCATTCTCATTTCCTTGCATTTGAAGCTTCAAGCTGTCAACATTTCCTGTCATTACGTTTTGACTTGATCAGCTTTTCACTCCTACCTACTTTTTGGTGTCATATATTTCCAGTAATTTACTCTCCAGTTTTAACCTTGCTGTCTACTGTCTATCCAGCATTCAGAGGTGACGCAGGAAAAATTATGTCGAAAGTCAAAAAGTTAAAAAGTCAAAACCCAAGATTTGGAATAGTAATGTTAAGAAAATTCATTCAAATGTGAAATAAATTGAGGAACAAGATTAATGCTCTTAAAATGTCTTCTAGATTCTAGATTCTAGACTTGAATTGACTTGACTTTTGACTTGGTTTGGTTTTACTTGAATGATTTTTACACATTTAAAAGACTTTAATTTCTATGGATTGGATTTACACAGAAAATATATGGGTTACCTTCTGAATGACCTAAATGTCACAGAAAGTTGATACATTTTCTCATTCTATTTCTATACGTCAAAAATTCACTACTTATATAATAAAATCTTAAGATTTCCCAGAACTCGACAAAAGACTTTTGAGGTTTTTGAAATTGGAAAGGTCAAAATGGAAAATTCAAAATGTTCAACAAATTTTTCTCATTAAAAATTATTATCAAGCTTAAAGATGACCTTTAAGTTTGTTATTATTTTTCCTTCTCATTGACCGTCTTTTCAACTGGAAATATAAGTAGTGGAAATTGGAATGCTAGGATATTATTGAATGAATACGATCAAAAATATCGTAATTTACAAAATACTTGATGAAAATTCCCCTAGTATTTAATACCTACTCATAATTCTCAATCTTAAACAGTTTAGTCAGTGATTCATCAAACTTTAAACGTCAAACGTCAAACATCAAATATTGTGGCTTACCCAGCGGATTTTGACGGTATATAAAATAACTGTTGGGTGGATTTGTATAAATGACTCTTCCAGCAGAAGCGAGCCAGTCCTGCTTCAAAAGACTTGTGTGGAAAAATAGAGGGAGGAAAATGAGGATGAGGGAGTTGAAGAGAAATGATGAGAATTCAAATCCAAATCCGTTATTAAAAGTCATTCTCATCTCAATATTTTGAATGGGATTGGAAATGAAAAGGTGTTTTTCATTTGGGTTTTTGTCCATGTGATTTTGCTTTGGATTCCAAACACTTTTCTACATAACAAACTTTATGGATTATGTAATACTGAAACTGGTTGATATTGGTTTTGATATTGATGGTGATGTTGACGTTGTCACTGATAAAAATGATCCGACATTGCGTATGTTGCTACTGATGGACATGCATATTTTTCTCGGAATTGTTCAAGTATTGTGAACTTGACTTGTGAGACTTGTGACTTGACTCGACTATACTGGATTTTGGCGGGCTTGAGATTTGAGATAGCATTTGAAAAGTTGTAGTAATTGTCTATACTCTAGACTCTAGACTCTAGACTCTAGATGAAATTGTTAAGGAGAGAGGAAGATGAAAACAGAGTTGCTTTTCTAGTTGCTCTCTTCAAGATGGTTTTTACGTTTCTTTGTAAATGTGTAGGAGTGACTTTGTCTTCTTTTACTACAAACTGTACAAAATGTACAGTTTGTAGTATGTAGTTTATATCGTTCTCCGCGTCTTCTCGTCTCCTTGTTCTTGTTCTTGTTCTTGTCCTAGTGACTTAAAGGTTCTCGTGAAGTCGAGGAGTTGAAGTTGGAAGATGAGGAGAGATCCTAAATTTTCATGACATGACAAATGACAAAGTCATGGAAGGCCACACAACACACTCACATAGACTTAGACGGAGCAATACAGATCCAGACACAAACACTGTACACTGTACACAGAGAAATTGTAGATACTTTCTCTCCTCCTCGGTATTTTCTCCTCCTTTCTCCTCCTTTCCTTGGAGAAAAGTAAAAGTAAAACGTAGAGCAAAAGTAAACGTGGATGTTCAAGTTGAAGTTGAAGGGGAAAGAGAGAAGAAGAAGGAGAAACCAACCCAAACCAAACCAAGTGGTGGCTGTGGATGTTGGAGAGGGACGAAGAAGACAAAGACACTAAATAAATCAGATACTGAGTCCCTTTTTCTGCTTCTGTCTACATCTTTCTCCTTGCTGTTCTTTTGCTTTCACTCTGTATTCTTAACTCTTTACTCTATGGTCGTCCCTCCTTCTTCATTTCCTTCAGTTTCTTCTCTTCTTGTTTTTGTTCTTTCACTTCTTTCCCTCTAAATCCTTTTTAGCTCCAGATTTCCCGCTTTTCTCTCCCTGTATCTTTGCATATGTCACAATAATTCACTGGACAAAATCTTGTCAAACGTCCCGTCTCACTCCCTCTCTTCTTCCCTTCTCCTGATCTCCGTCTTCACTGGTTCTGATTCTTACTTTTCTCCTCTCTCTCTCTCTCTGGACCAATCTCATTCATGTAGATTGTAGATACATATAGATAAATGTACACTGAACACTGAACACTGAACGCTGAACCTTCAACATATAAAGATACAACAATAATCACGAGTCAGAGAGAAAGAGTTCAAGTCTATTCCAAACTCCAAACTCCAAACTGAAACCTCTATTTTCTATTTTGTGTCATGTTGCATCTGTACGCTGTACGCTGTATATTGTATATTGTACATGTATATGTAGATTCGTGTAAAATGTATCCGTTTTCTCTGTCTCTTTTTGTCCAACTGACTCACTTTTTTCCCCTTGTTTCTTTCTTCTCCAAGTCGGTCGATCACCCGGCTCCTCGTTTTTTTGGGCACTTGACTTGACGTTTCCTTTTCTCATCCCATTTCAGTTTCTATACAGCAGGCAGATGTAGGATATAGGTTAGACTTTATGTGCAATATGTATAAACGCACAACATATATTATACATTGTACAGCTATATGGATAGTAGATAGATGGATATATCACTGTGTTGGAAAAACTCTTCACTTTCTATTTCATCACGTTCACCCTCACTTTCAATTCCGGTCACAATCTTATGTCTTGAGCTTTGAGATTCGAGATTCTAGATTCGAGATTGTCTTGCCCGTCGTTTTCAACGTCTCTTTTTTCAAGAGACATTTCACATTTTGCTTCTAAACGCGGAAATTCCTTTCACTTTACCAAATGGAAAATAAAAGAGAAAAGTCCCATCCCAACTTTAAGTTATCTTTCGTCAGGTTAGACTGTCAACTTTTATTTTCCCTGTTCGTTTAATCTTTAGCACAGTTAGTTTTAGTTTTTCCTATGACATCCAAAGTGACAATGACAATGACGATGACGATTTTTGATGACAATTTTGTTAAAGTTATTATAATATTCAGAGAAGGGGATGCAAAACAACGGTTTAAATTTTGCATAAAATATTATAATATTATTTCCAAAATGTTTGCCACAGTCTACATAATCTTGATGTCAAAATTTTAAACCTTAAAAAATATTCAAGTTTTCAAAATGCAAACCCAAAAAGAATAAATTATTAGTATTTTATAAGTCAAGTGTCAATTAAAGCAAAAATTATTTTGGTCAAGTCCAAGTCAGATCTTCGTCAGTTTTAGAGTAGTTGAGAGTGACGACGTGTCGTTATCGTTATCGTTATCGTTAATAAGTATATTTAGCAATTAAAGAATTAAATAGAAGAATGGAGCTTGGAAGATTGGACTACTCAAGTTTCTATGTATGGCGTTCAACAAAATTTAATCAGAGGAGGGTGAGTAAAGGGAATCTACTGCAGAAAACTAGGGCACAATAAATCCCGAGTACGAACAAATAGACGAAGAGAAAGGGATCATATGAGCACGAGCCAGACTGAGAGCCGAAGTCGACGAGGACTGACTAAAGACCAGTGAATATAACTATGAAATATGTAAAATGTACAACGAACATTGTACATGTAAGAAGAAGAGGAAAATAAGAAAAAGCAGAGGAGGAGAAGAATGATATGAAAATGTCGAGAAGTGGAGAAATAATAAAATATACTGAATTCTCCACCATTAAATCAGCATAAGAATATAAAGCAATTATTTTAATGCAGTCCAAATTCTCTAGCTCACTCACTCATTCTCAGTCTCAGCCGCAGCCCCATTCTCATTTACTCTTAATGCTATTATCAACATTGCTGTCTACAACTCTTCGTCTTGGTTCTCTAATGCGGTCTACATTTAATATCATGGAATATGAAAGTCCTCGATCCAAGTACAAGTATAAGGACAAGTCCTCGTCCGCCTACATCCCATTCATTCCATCATGCTCTTCGCTTCTCCTCCTCCCCATTCATATTTATATTTCACAGTCAAGAAAATAAAATGGCACACACACACTCTCTCTCTTTCTGGTAATATACGCAGAACCTACATATTTATGCACGACACAATTTTACTCACCCTCCTCTCATATTAATTTCTGCGAATAGTATTCCGCCCCTTCTTTTTAATTTTGCAAACCCTAAACCACAAACCACAAATATCATACCCATGCAAATCCAAATGCAAATTAACTATGATATTTTCCACATCCGTGCAAAAAAGTCTTTTAAATACTAAATACTCAAACCACATGAAACTAAAGTCGAAATAGTCAAAATTCCCAATCTAAAATGCAACTCGTTATTATATTATCAAATTTTCAAATTTTCAAAAGACCACAAAGATTGCGCTTTAGAGTTACGATTTTAGGATCACTTTTTACTTATTAATTAACCTGTGTATTTTATATATTAATCTGTATACTACATGTACACTTCACAGAATAAAATCAAAACCAAAACCAATGGTGTTTTGTGTTCGTCGTTCGGTGTTCGGTGTAAGCGCTGGTGCTCAAGTGAATCGGCTTTCTTTCGAGAGCTGAGAACAAGAGATGAATTATTCAGATTCTTGTTAAAAATCCAAAACTTATCGTACATGCTCAATACATAAAAGATGCTCAAGTTCTCAAGCTCTAGAGTTCTCGATAGAGTTTACGATACAAGAGCAAGGCTTGGTTTTTATTTGCCCTTGTCGTTTGCTATTTGAATTTAAGTTTGGTTGGTGCTTGGTACTGCCGGTATGGATGCGTAGTTTGTGTATTGTACATATAAAATTGTATGGTGCATGTAAATAAAAAGAAAGAAGGAGAAGAGAAGAGGTGGATACATTACACATGTGTAACCGGTAGCCGGGAACCGGTAACGGGGATATAAAAAGACTGATGGGCTGACTCTGACTCTGACTTTGGATCGTCTTCTTTGTCTATTTACAATGTGTAATGTGTATCTCATCTCATCCCGAGTTAATCGTAATGGGATATCATGATGATCCAAATGATCCTGATGATGTTCCACACACACACACAAAGAGAGAGAGTATAGAGTAATAGAGTAATAGAGTATACGTGTAGAGTGTAGAGTGTAGAATGTAGAGAAACCACAACTCCTGTCTTTTAATAGGCCCGAACACTGTAAACTCAGCACACGTACCTCCAACTTTCAACTTACAACTTACAACTTGGACGAACCACATTCAATATCATTACTTGCTGATTCTTCCTTCTCTCTTTTCTTTATAAGTTGAACGTGTCTAGTTTCTAGTTTCTAGATTCTAGATTCTAGTGTCTAGTTTCTAACTGTAAACATGGGCGGTTTTTTTCCTCCTGTTCCTCTTTCCCTTTCTCTCTCGCCGTTCTACTCCAAAGAGTTCATGTGCTAAAAATACGGAATACGGAACTTTATCCATTTCCTTTTGAACTCGAGACAAGTCAAGTCAAGTCAGACTCTCCACTCTCCACTCTTTATTCTGCATTTTATATCTTATTGATACTTAAAGTCGTAGCTTCTTAAACTGCGTAATAATGTATACAAAACACATTTTACATGTACATATGTGCGTGTAGACCATATACCATATACCATATACTGTACAGTGTACACTGAATAGTATAATGAGCTCATAATTTTATCGTCGGTACTCATTTTTATCATTTTTTTTTTTTGATACTTTTGCATCTACTTTCACGTCCGTTTTCAAATCAATCTCTCATAATTCGCTCTTCATCTCTGTGTCTCTCTGTGAAGAAAAGGCACGTGCTCTATCAAGTAATAATGCTATCAATATTTAGTTTATAAACCCCAGCTGTTTTCGATTTCCATCCGAAATAGGAGATCAGAGAGGCTACAAATCTGTCGTTGGTTCTATTATGTGTATTTTGAAAACACTGTAAGATGAGAAATGAGGACTGCATATTTTTCTACAGTGTACAGTGCACAGTGTACTATGCACGTTTTAGATCTAGATTCTATATATGTAAAAAGTATTAAAGAATTCGCATGGAAATCAAATTCAGAGTAAAATATGTAATGTATATTATTCTTAGAGAAGAGAGATTCTGATTCGGATTCGGATTGAATTACTTTGTTCCCTTGTTCCTCTGATTTTATGCAGTGGTGAGTGAATCCACATGTGTAATTTAGATACAAGAAGAGAGGAGAAAGAGGAGAAGAGGAAGAGGGAAATAGAAAACAGAAAACAGAGATAACTCTTGGATTGGCTGTGTGAGGATTGATATGGATTCCACTAATCTTTGTCACACCAAAACATTTTACAGGATCATCCAAACCCAAAACCAAACCAAACCAAAACCAACCACAGGCACAGAATTCCAGTCTATTCATCTCGTGTTTTTCTTAGCGTCAAGTCAACAACATTGACACTGACAGTGAAGCTAGTGCTGGTACTGGCTTTGGCTTTGACTATGCGATTCACAGTCATTTAATTCATCCAAGTCAAGAAGAAAGAGCACACACCGGCTACGTTGTACATGTAAAAGCGAAGGAGAAGAAGAATGAAAAATTCTCAGGCTTCGTCCCTGTCCGTCATTCTGTCGCTCTGTTTGTCTACTGAAAAGCCAGCAGAGACACAGACAGAGACAGAAGAAGAAAAGTGATGTGATAACATTTGGATTCCGATTTCTTGGTCTTAGTCTAAGTCTAATGCTGATGCTGATTGTGGTACTGATTCTTGATTCTGATTTTGGGCTTGGATTTCCGGGAGTGACGAATGTGAAGAGTGCGTAAGAACATAAACATTAAACATTATCCCTCCGTTTGTACAAGGTACAAGGTACAAGGGCTAAAAGCTAAAAGTAAACTGACGAGTAAAACTAAACCAAGTGTTGTGACTAGTTACATGACTCTAGAATCTAGAATCTAGAATCTCGACTCTAGACTCGTACATTCATTCTTTCTTTCATTCATTTTTCATTCTTAGTTCGTCTAATGGATGACTAGTTTAAATTTAGGCGAGGAGAAGAAAAAGACAAGAAGCAGGAGTAGAAGCACAAGTTGAGGATCGAGGATGAACAAAAAAAGCATTGTTTCTCTGCTCTCTATTCTGTTTTGTAAACGTCTGAGACACAGAGTCTGTGTTTCTGTCTCTGTCTGTGTGACTGAGTGAAGTTTCCATATTCAAAGCTCAAGATTCCTCCAGATTCCAGATTCTAGATTCTAGATTCCAGAGATGAGCAAGAGAGATTGTGAGAGCTGGAGAGAAATGACGCGTCTTCTTCCTCTTCTTCTTATTCTTTGGCTTACATACACTAATGAGCTTGCTTTTGCTTTTGAATCCGAGTCGGAGTCAGAACCGTTGCATGGTTTCAAGATTTCAAGATTTACATAGCTATCTGTCCTTCATTCTTTTTCTGTAGTTCGTAGTTCCTCGTGTTTTTCATCCAAGATCTATGTATTTGTGTCTGTTTGTGTGTAGTGTGTAGTGTGTAGAGTGTAGAGTGTAGAGTGTAGAGTGTACTACACACTGTGTAGGTATATTCCAGTGTTGGAGTGTGTATAATGTAGAATGGTGGTGGTGGTTCGTGGTATGATATGGTTTGGTGTGGTGTGCGGCAGGAGTCAAAAAGTCATTTGTCATCCAACATCACTTTACTCCTCATCCTCTCTCTTTGTCTTTGTCTCTGTCTCTTGATATGTCTCTCTATTCTATGTGTCTCAACATCTCAGGACACAGAACACAGCATACATCACACAGAACAGCAGAGCACAGTTTCTTCTTCTGCTGCCATTAAACATGTCGTAATCTGACGCAACTCTATCCAATCATTTAATTAGTTTCAATTATATATCAAGAAGAACAAAAGAACGAGAAGAAGAAGACGGGGAGGAGGATGCAGAAAATGAAAATGAAGAAAATAGAAAGGAGGGGAACTTTTATGCCTAATGCTTTCCTTCCTTCTTTCCTTCATCTCATTTCTCTTCCCGTCTCTTCTTGGTCTGATCTACTTTAGAAAAGTGGGAAGAACTGCAAGTTGAAGTATTCTAAGTGAGTGAGCTGGAGGGAAGCTAAAATTAAATTGTTTTTTATGCTAATGTCCAACGTTTGTAGTTTGTGTACATGTTGTATGCAGAACGTACAGAATGTAGAACGTAGAATATAGAACATGTAGATGTACATTCTACACTGTACATTCTATATTGTAAATCAAGAAATATGCATCTACCATACCATCTATGTACGTATGGATTTGTGTCCACCTCCTACATCCTACAACTTGAAATACTCCTAATCACACTCACATACGTTAATTAGAACGTGCATTAATTTTACACCAAAACCGGATTCATTTAACTGAATTTGACAGCTTGATGTTTGTCCTCAAATCCTCTCAATTTCATTTATTTATTTAATTACTCCCAAATTTTGTATCACATTCTATTTACATTATGAGCAAACCTGAGTTGGCAGAAAATCCTGTTCAAAAAGAGTCCGTGGTATTTTAGATTTTAGATATTTGTGTCTGTTATCTGTAGTATAAAATGGGTTTTCCCCTATATAGTTAAAGAAAGGAAACTCGTGTATTTTGTATCACATTTTATTATATTTTTAGTGGGTGGAAGGATTAATGGGGATGAATTAAATTGAGAATTTGAATAAAATGACTAGAGTAAATAATTTGGAACATTTTTTGGGTTTTCTCACGTGCGACCAACTATCAATAATCAATATCAACTACGTTATAAAAGCTTTGGTGACTGTGGAAGACAGGAAAATGGAAGGAAAAGATAACAATCCAAAATCCAAAGGATCCAAGGATTATGTAAATTATACCATCCTTTTCTCTTCTATTCAGTAACGGAATTTGCCAATTTATTCTCTTTTCTTGTCTTTGCTTTGAGCTTTGCTTCAATCCTTCCTTTTGCATTTCCTGTCGAGTGTTGAGTGTTGAGGAAAGATACGAGAATCTTTTCTAATTGTCAAAATAAGACATGCGTTTTGAAGCAGGAATCAAAAATCAAAAATAGATCCTTGTGAAACAAACCATGCAGTTGACATGAAAGCAATAATTATTATTATTTTGTGAAATTTAAAAACTGCATTCAAATAATCTATATAGGATCGAGATACCATCTGCACATTACGCACGTTGTTTGCATGTAGTCCAAACTCCAGACTCCAGACTCTTCTCTTTGCCTTTTGCAACTGGCAACTGCCAACAGCCAACGCAAGAGAATTGAATAACTTCCAAGAATAATTATATTACGTCTAGATCCTAGATCCTAGATTACAGACTGTAGATTGTAGATGTTCACGTCTCGCATCTCCAATCTCCAATCCGCAAACCACAAACCACAATCACCGCTTCAATTTATTAATAGACAATAGAGACACAAGTCTCTTCCCTTTGACTGAGCACATTCACACCCACTCCTTTGGATTTTGAATTGCACGATTGAACAAAGGACATTGAACATTGAGCATGGTCCATCCTTATCATCATTTTCATCTCTTCAGCCTTATTAGCCCAATGTACATTGTACATTGTACACTCATCATCTTCATTACACCGTCAATTAATAAACCTCAATAAAAGCCTAGTTAGCAAATATTTATGAATTTAATGGAATAAGAGTCATGATAATACGTACAATGTACAATGTACAAAGAATTTGAGGTTAAAGGAGAAAACTCAAGGAAATCAAAGCCAAAAAAGGAGAAAAATGCTCTTAGAACCTTTTTGAGACGTTGATGTAATGTTACATGCATACCATGATCCATGATATAAAATTATATTATATTAAATAGGTGGAAAAGTGCCTATACAAAATTTAGTGTCTCTTCTCCCGCTCCTTACCCTTACTATTACTATTACTATTATCATCATGAGTGTTTATGAGCAAGAACTTTGACTTTGACTTTGACGTTAACTGGAATTCTCTTGGGAATTTATCTGTCAGATGTTTTCCACATTCTACATTCTACATTCTACATTTTACACAAGTAGTATAAACTGCATTCTGTGTACTCGATAGACTGTAGACTATATAGTCTATATAGAGCAAACACAAAAGTATATAGTAAAAGAAAATATTAATTTAGATTCTAAATTCTCTAGCCTCTAACACTCAAAACTGGAAATCCAGAAGCCAACCGTCTTTGGTCTTTGAAGAATAAAATGTGTAATGTGTAAAATTTACAAAGGGTTGAATGAAGAGACGGTTCCTAGAGAGAGAGAGAGAGAGAAAGAGAGAAGGTATTTATGTATGTACATAAGCAATTCCTCCGGTGTTTTATCGGGAGCTTATGAGGACTTTCCGACAATTTCCCGGGGTTAACTTTCTCACTTGAGAGTGTACAAAATGGAGGAGGAAAAGTCAGTGAAAGAAGAAGAACAAGTCAGAGGGTGAATGTAAAGTCCACATATGTTCCAGCGTCTCTACGTCTTCCAATTCTTCTACTTCCTCTACACTCTACATGTCTCATAAAGTTTTAAGTTTTCCTCAAAGTTTTTTAACCCAAGCACACGCATGAACCCGTATGTACTTTGTACACTGTAAATTGTACAATGCAGACTGCAGACTGTACACAAGGATAAAAAACGGAAAGAGATTGAAAATGGAAGAAATGGGATGAATTGGATTGTCAATAGTCCATAGTCAATAGTTGATAGTTGATATAGCTCGTGGCTCGTGGCTTCTGGCTCTAAACTCTAAAGTCGAACAATACCAGTACCAATACGGGTTGAGTGCATGCATATTTCCTATACGGATTTGAACATGCACGGGTCTACAGTCTACAGTCTACAGTGAACGAGGAGCTAAACGGTTTAGGTTGGATCTCACCATCAAAACTGGAATTGGAATGCAGGATACGTCACTATCAAGTTTCATCGGAGCTCTCCATTCTTGATTCTCCATTCTACATTGTCGATTGTCGATGCTCAATTCTCAATCCATCCAGATCCAAGTCCAAATCGAGCTGCAACTGAACCGGATCAAAAGTTTACCTCAACTTTTTTAGCCAACTTTGCACTACCCTCTTTTTCCTGTCCATTCATATATACTTCATGCGACTTCGTTTTCTTTTTTTTCCAAACCACACTGTGCATATGCGACTACTGACTACTGACTTCTAGAAGATGTGATGCCTAGATTCTAGATTCTAGAGTCTAGATAGATTCAGTGTTCATTGCATTATAAAAGGCGAGGTTTCTTTTCACCCCATGCATTTTTGATATTAGTACAATATATTTATTATCATCTTTTTCAAATCAACCTCTTTATTAAAAAGTCTCAGGGGGTGAAACAGGAATCACATCCCTTGAGACTTGGTACATAGTAATTTTTTCAAGGCAGTTGAGACGGAAACAGAAACAGAAACAAAAGGCCGTTACTGTTTAATGGCCAGATCATTTTAAAGTTGAGAAAACGGTAGAATTTAAATTTAAATTTCGAATTTCAAGAGAGAAAAGAAAATCTTTGACTAAATCAAGAGTCAGGAAATGAGAGGAAAAGTGCAATGATTGGGGCATAATTCAACGATATCAAATTAAGCTAAATACTCTGTATTTCATTTTGACTTATGGAGACGGAAAATGCAAAGTTTGAAATTGAAACGGATAATCATGTTGGAGTTTTAACGGTGTTTTGACTGTGATTCTGTATTCTGTATCCTGTATTTTAGTTCTGGTTCTGATTTTAATTTCTTGCATTCGCTCATCTACCTAATTGATTCCGCATTGTTTCCCTTTGTTTTTCCTGTTCATTTTCTCCCTCGAGAAAACGAAGAAGACGGAAGAAAGAAGGGGAGAACAGAAGACAGAACAGAGGCAGCCTCCGACGATGTGAGGACGAGGGGGAGAGAATTTACATTTATTTTAATTAACCTTGAGCGGAAATGGAGGAAAAACGTCACGTAACAAAACATAACATAACAAAGCAAGGGATTCGGATACTGGAGTTGGGAGTATTTTGGAGTATTTTGAGCATTTGGAGCATTTTGAGGGTGTAGCATGTAGCTTGTAGTAGAATTACCATGGGCATTGACATTGACACCGAGCCAATAGCCAACGCTGAAGAGAACAGAGGGAGTAAATTTCAACTTTTGAATAGAAAAAGATACGTATTTCAAATGGAGGAGAATGAAACGAGAAAGTAGCAAAAGGCAGAAAGATACAGAATACAGAACACAGAATGCAGATTTGAACAGAGAAGAGAGGAGAAGAAGGAGTCCCTAGTTTCGTTTCAATTTCAAACTTTAGGGCAAATGAATAGAAACATTGACAGCAAGTGATTTTCAGTTTCTCTGTGTTTGTGTCTGCGTCTCCCTTTTCTCTCCTTTTTCATTCATTCTTTTGTTGTGATGTTGAGCTTGAGGTTGTGTGTTGAGGTACACAAGATACAAAGGGGAAATAGATGAGGAAATAGAAGGGATTGGGTGCTCGTTTCCCCAGTACCAGTAGCAGTCAACCCAGTCAGCCACCGCTTACATCTCCATTAACTTCAATGATGGATGTTCGATGAGCCACAAAAAGGCAAGTCAAGTCAAGTCATTTCCAGTCTACAGTCTACAGTCTAGACCAAGATACTCAATGCTCAATGCTCAATGCAAGTCAGTCAAATTTGGCATCCTTTTGACTCTCCTCTGAAATGAAATGAACTGAACAACCAAGTCCACGTCTTTATTTTTTTCTAGTCAAAATGTAGAGTGTAGAATACAAAAAATAGAAAACGTGCAGGAAATAGGAAAATTCAGGGAAGCAGAGTGATTGAGTGTAGAGTGTCTAAAATCTAGAGTCGAGTGCGAGTGTCTAATGATTCCTCTCACTATTTTTTTCCTTTTTATTCTGGACTGTGAACTGTGGACTCTGGACAGGTAAAAGTACGACAGAGAGACAGTCAACTTGTTATTCTTTCTTTGATTCATTTTTCACACATTCTCATTGAATTGAATTGAATGAAATTGAATTGGATTTTAATTCTTCACATGTGTTTACAATTTACCTCGCAGTTCAAACTAAACTAAGCACGAAAAACTTTTAGGTTTTGAACCATTTTCACTTTTCAGCTTTGCGATTGGACACGTAGGATAAAGACCTTTCAACACTCCATACTTCATACTCCATACTCCATAAACCACAATCCATTATGCACTGAATAATACATCGGGGAATGCTCACACTGAAATGTAAGTTCCTTGTCAGTTTTAAAAGCACTGCATAAAGTCTACCGTAGTTCTTTAAATGATAATTCTACCAGCAATAGTTGTCTTTCTGTACAGTGTAGTGTGTGTGTCCTATGTCATGGTGTAAATGAGCAATTGGAAGGATTACTCATTTTCCCTACATCTTCATGTAATTAACAAGGCTACCTGTTTAAGGATTTACGATATTTGTTTGTAGTTTATGCACCACCTATTTAGCAAGCCAAATGTCCTCTTAAGTATCAACTACCTTAATGTTTATGTCCAGAATTCAGAATACAGATACAAGGCGCTGCACAATATGATACAGTCAGGGCTACAACTACAGGTAAAATATATAGTGCTCTAACTTATCAGGAAAAATACAAGAGGAATAAAATGAATATTCCATGATGTTGACACAAATGTAAGTTCCTTGTCAGTTTTAAAAGCACTGCATAAAGTCTACCATATTTTCTAAAATTATTATTGTGCCAATTGCCAATAGTTGCGTATCTACATTGTCTATATCCTAAAATATAACTCTTTATGCCTGGACACAAGGCGAAGCCCACTGCACAATATGATACAGCCACGGCTACAAGTAAAATATGTAATGCGCTAACTGGTCAGGAAAAAGATAACAGTAATGAAATAAATATGCCAATAAATATTTCATGACGTTAACTCCGAACAGACTAGTTAAAAAATGTTGTGTATTGATTATTGTGTATTGTGTATTAGAATTGTCCGAGTAACATTTATAGAAACAAAGATGCAGCTCGTAGGTAAGGAGAAGTGCAAGTAGAAGTGCAACCACAACATATTAAATTTTGTGAGCAATTGGACCAGTCTCAAGTCTCAAGTTTTTGTTTTGCCTTTATTGTAAAAAAAGTTGCTCCGTTGTGTGAAACCACAAACAAAATGAGTCTCATTTCTCCAAAACTACGATCATATTTTAAAAAATCTATTCTCTTTGGTCAGCTTACGTGTTGTCACCCTTATTCATGGAATAAAAGCCAGAGTCGACCAGAACCTTGCAAATCTCAACGACTCTTTTACATTTGGTGTTTAAATGTTGTAATTACTCTATTCTACTCCCTATTCGTTTTGACAAGATGTGTGCAGGTTAATTTGGACGACAGTAGAAAATATGGCCACGTGAGAAAAATGTACATGAAGTGCATTGTTTTTTACTATGCTTTTCCAGTCTTGTTTCAGACTTGTCTTGCACTAAAAAGAACGGATCTCCTCTTGTATTTTCAACAAAATGTGGCCTTGATGGATGACCTTCAAGGTAATATTTAAAGTTACACGAATACTTGTACTTGGGAACATGTTGCAATAATTTAATTTTACTAATCACCGTTCACTAATATTTTCTTGGTTCATGACCATTCATCAACAGCTACTTTGTTACGTCATCGCAAGAGGAATGTTCGTTTTATGCCTAAAGTACTCGACTTATTTTTGGATGTTATGTGGTACAATTGTCTTGCATTGCCAATCTTAGTTACACTCGTTAGCATTGTAAATCCAAAGTCCCCCGAATTCATCTCATCTGTAATTTTACCTGACATCGGAGCACTTCGATGGATCCTTTTAGTTCCATGTGTTTTGTTTCAAATGTACTATGGTCAAATGTACTTTTCCAATGCATTTGTGTTCATCTACTTTGGTTTTGGAAACATTTTCCCAGGCATATTTGTCTTGAAGGAATTAAGGTAAACTTGTGTGTGTTGTTTTTACCCCAATATTTTGTACCTAATCTCTTATGGATATAAAATCATTATGTGAATTGAGGATTTAAAAAACATTCACTTGTTACTTTCTTTTTTTAGAGGCTGGATTCAGACGGACGGATCGGAAGTAATTTCTCGGAGAAAAGTGAGCACATTGTTTGAGATGTACACACAGTTGGAAATAATTAGGAGGTCGTATCACGATGTCTACTGTACTTTCTTCTTACCTGCTACCAAGGCTAATCTGATGGCACTTACAATATTTAGTACTTATGGTGTTGTTCGTACGCATGGACTAATAGCGGCATTTCTCGCTTTCGTGGGACTTGCTGCTATCGTGTTACTCATTGTCATTCTTTTGAGCTTTGCAAAATTTGATACACTGTCATCTGAAATTCTTTTCCTCATGAAATCTCCCAAGTTTTACAATTATCTTGACTCGACTAGAATAAAACAATACCAGTCTTTAAAACCGATTAGAATGGCAATGAGTTCTAGTTACTTTGTGGATACGCCATGTGTTATAACTGTGTTAAAAATTGTCTTGGATGCCACAATCAATCTTCTTTTGACCTACCGTTAGTAATCTTATTCCTTTCTAATGTAAAAGTTGACAATATTTTGTCCACAAACTAAATGTTATAAGCCTCTTTTAATTCGGGATTACTTTGTAAAATATTATTCGTTTCGTAGCATTTTGGATTAATAAAACGTCTTATGTCTTATCAACTGTTGATTTTGTAATAATGTTTAATCTTCTGTTTGTAACTACTCTTTGTAAGGCTCTTTAATTCTATTTGATTGTACTTAATGTAACTTTTTAATGTGTCTGTTGTCTGTTGTAATTCTTTATTATAAATGTCTGTATTTCTAACTGTGTGTTGAATATAATGTATGGGGTGTTATGGGTTATAAGCATTGAGAAATTGAGCAGCTTGAGCAAGTTACCCAGTGCGGTCCGTGGAATATCATATTGCTACATCTACATTTATTCCAAGTACAATCAAGGACGATTCATCAATGATCAATACTGACTTGTGAGTGAACCAATGAAATGGATATGGAAATGTAGAATGTTCCATAGAATGTTTTAGCTTAGTTTATGGTTTGGTTCACAATGGACAATAGACACTGGACAGTGATGTCATTTAGGCGATGGGACACGTACGTAGGATAAAGACATTTAAACTTTCCATACTCCATACTCCATAAACCACAATTCATTATGCACTGAATAATACATATCCGGGAATGCTCACACTGAAGCGTAAGTTACTTATCAGTTTTAGAAGCACTGCATAAAGTCAACCATATTTTCTAAAATTATTACTCTGCCAATTGCCAGTTGTTGCGTATCTACATTGTCTATATCCTAAAATGTAACTCTTTATGTCTATAGACACAAGGCGAAGCCCACTGCACAATATGATACAGCCACGGCTACAGGTAAAATATGTAATGCTCTAACTTGTCAGGAAAAAGATAGCAGTACTAAAATAAATATGCAAATAAATATTTGATGGCATTAACTCCGAACAGACTAGTTAAAAATGCTGTATATTGAGTATTGTGTATTGTGTATTGGAATTGTCCGAGTAACATTTATAGAAACAAAGGTGCAGCTCGTAGGTAAGGAGAAGTGGAAGTAGAAGTGCAACCACAACATTTTACATTTTGTGAGCAATTGGACCAGTCTCAAGTCTCAAGTTCCCTTTTTATCTATATTATAAAAAGTGTTGGTCCGTTGTGTGAAACCATAAACAAAATGAGTCTCATTTCTCCAAAATTACGATCATATTTTAAAAAATCCATCCTGCTTGGTCAGCATACATGTTGTCAGCCTTATTCATGGAATAAAAGCCAGAGTCGGCCAGAGCCATGTCGGTCCAAACTGCGGTTCTCCATTTGGTGTTTAAATGTTGTAATTACTCTATTCTACTCCCTATTTGTTTTGACAAGATGTGTGCAAGTCAATTTGGACAACAGTGGAAAATATGGTCACGTGAGAAAAATGTACATGAAGTGCATCGTAATTTACTATGCTTTCCCAGCTCTATATCAAATCGTACTAGTGCTGCAAAGAAGTGATCTGCTCTTATTCTTTCAACAAAACGTCACCTTGATGGATCAGCTTGCAGGTAAAAAAAAGTAAAAATTTTCCTTTCTTAGTTCATTTTTGATAAGAACATGATATTTTGATTGCAGTCACTGTTCTCCGTGAACGCAACAACAGCAAGAAGAGAAATGATCCTCTTGCCCCTAAAATATTGGACCTGTTTTTGGACTTCATTTGGTACAGTTACATTTCCTTTCCTTTCCTAATTGGATTTTCTGCTGCGGTCAACCCAAATTCACCGGAATTCATCTCATCTGTGATTCTTCCCGAAAAAGGGTTAATTCGATGGATTATTTTAATTCCATGTGTTTTATTCCAAACGTGTTACATACAGACGAACGTTGCAAACTCATGTCTCTTCACCTATTTTGCTTTTGGATTCATATTTCCGTGTCTCGTCATTTTGAAAGAAATCAAGTAAGAGCCGTCCTAAATTGAATCAAATGATTACTTTAAATAACTATTTAGCTTCAATCATAAATCATAGAATCACTCAAAGAATAATTAACTTTTAATTTTAACTATTTATTGATTATGGTATCTTTGTTTGTTTGTTTTAAATAGATATTGGGTGAGTGCTGAGAGGATATCAAAGGAAAGAGTCAAGCTTGTTCTTTACGTGTACAAGCAGTTGGAAATTATGAGAAAATCATTCCATTTTGTCCTCTGCACTTTCTTCGTACCTGCTATCAAAGCAATAATAATGAGCAGCGCCGTTTATTGTTGTTATGGTGCGGTTCGTATGCATGGATTCATTATCATTTTTCTTGTTGTATTGGGAGGCCTTTGTTTCATAATGCTGGTAGTCCTCATGTTAAACTTTGCAAAATATGATACTGCTTCCTCAGAAATCCTGTTTCTCATGAAATCTCCCAAATTTTACAGTTGTATGAACGCCCATCAAAGAAAAGTTCACTCTTCGTTAACTCCTTTGAGAATTCAAATGGGCTCTTCCTATTTTGTGGATACGCCGTGTGTTATCACTGTGCTCAAAATTGTTTTGGATTCAACCATCAACCTTCTCCTGACTAGTCACTAGTTACTAGTCGTCACCGGAAAAGTACAAAATGTATAATAGCTCAATGTAATGACATAAATTTTAAATTTACTTTTGATTTCCAGCTCCTAGTAAAATACTCGTTTTTCTATTGCCTTATGTTAATCTTTTTTTTCAAACACACCAATCAGCTGTTGCTCCTGTACTAAATTATTTCCTAAAGCTGTTAAATTTAATATGATCATGATCTTATGAGCAATATCATTTGTCTTGTTTTCTCTACGAAATAATTTTTTGTCGAGTGGAATTTTATGAATAATCCATGTTGTAATAATCATCATTATTCAATTTGCTACTTTTAGTTCAAAAAAATGTTGTCTTATGCTAATTGAACATTAAAAATTTCTATCCCTCACATTCTACTTTGTCTAATTTAGAAATAAAAACAGTTTTTTTCCTTGACCAATTTGTTTCATTTTAGCATCAAAGCACGTTTCAATTTTGGTTGTGTATTGAAAACTGAAAGTGGATAACAAACCAAACCTTTTTTGGACGAATAAACATGAACTGATTTTATATTATTTAGTCAGCACTGGCTATGGCTCTTGGGTCTGGTCAAATAACTTTCTCACCACAAGCAAGCAAACATTCGTAATCCGTACACAAGCAATTTCAAATACTTGAAGCCTTCCTTTTTTTCATTTTCATGCCAGTAGAATCCGGTTGAAAATTAAACGCCTGGAGAATAGAATAGAGAATAGGATATTGTAACTAGCAAGTGGTAGAAAAGTTATGCAAGTTGTCCAAACATTTGTGTACATCCACAATCTACAGCACACTTACCACAGAGACAGTTTCCGATTAAGAAATAGATGAGTAAAGGACAACTGACAGAAAAATAATGTTATGTCCTATTTTGGAGGCACAACGTTTGGTAAGTGCATGGAACATAGAACCAATTTTAGAAACCACTCTTATTTAATTCTAAGCCTAGCTGAAGGACACCGGACACCGGGTGTATTACGGAGTTTTGTCCAAACACCAAACAATGAAAAGGATATTGAGCAGGCTTCAGTGTACAACGTACAAGTTGCATTTACGCCAAAATGAGTGGTCAGTAAAATAAATGAGCAAGCGGTTGAAATTCACAGTGCATGAAACTTGCCCGTGGGTCTACTGTCTACTGTTTACTTTCTTCTGTTTACTGTCCATAGTCCATAGTTCATAGTCCATACAGTAGTTCACAACTGGATTTTAGGTTTTAAAATATAGCCTCGCTTTTTACTGCTTTCTCATATCCGGTTGTCCGGTACTGTGTACCGTACACAGAATCCTGCCTCATTTCTTTCTCTCAGCTCTCATCCACATCCACATCCGTTTCCAGCGGCACACAGACAAACAAATGCTGGGGAAATGACTCCATCTGTAAATACATTTTGCATCTTTGCTCAAAACCCAAGGTCCAAGGTCCAAGACTTAGCAAAGAGAAAAGCAAAAAGGAATAGAATTGAGATTCAAAACTAAAACCAAAGAAGACTGTTAAAAACAAAAGGCCTGAAGGAAGATATTACATGAACATAAAATCAATTTTAAAGCAGAAAGAAACCAGCTTGCATTCAGTATTCAGTATTGTGAACATTTATGTTAAATGTTCACCATGGCAAAATTTGAATGATCAAAACTATTTTCACTTGTTGTATTTTCTTTTGAGTTCAAACAGATGGTTTAAAACAGAATAATTTAATATACTATTTTTAATGTACTTAGTCTCAATAAATTGTAAATGGACCTTGGTTTATTGTTAGACCAACAAAAAGATGAATAATGTGCATTGGAGCAAAACCTACAGTTTTTAGTTACGTAACTTGGTCGCTAATCTCTTTTATATGATTAGTGATTACATTTCCAATTTCAAATGGTCATTTCCACTTACACGCTCTTTTGTACCAAATTAATTAAGGCAAATGAATCGCAAGCGCATCAAACAAACTCCAAACTCCAAATTCCAAATTTAAAATGAAAGGACAGTGAGATCAAAGTAAATTATCATTCAACTTGCAGAAACATGAGTTTAGCTTCTAAATTTAAATTTGGATTTGGAGGCAAAAATATTTAACATCCTTAGTTTGGTTTTAAAATTGTTGTCCATCTGTTATCTATTTTCTATTCTCTATTCTTAATTCTCAAAGCTCAAAACCACTGTTATTCAAAAGGAGTGATGCATCAATAATCAATATCATCCTTTCTTGTACAAACTTATCCCTTGGAAACATTATAAAAATTATTGTACATTCACTCACTGCACCGTACCGTCTTTTAGCCATAAAACTACATTTATTCTAGTTTTCTAGGTGAATCCTAGTACGAACCAGGAACAATGAACAATAAACAAGGAAGGAGCACCAGTTTAGAGTTTAGAGTTTAGTCTAGTGATTTACTTCATTATTCACTACTGTGGACGTGCAGAGTATAGACATTAGACATAAATTTGATCCAAGGTGCTGTTCCATCCTCAATCCTCAATCCTCAATACGCAGTGTGTAGTGTGTAGTTGGGGACGTTATAAAATGATGAACTGCTGTCTTGATCATTCTACTTTCTATAATATTATACGCTCTACACGTATACCAATAAAAAATTACGATCATTTCATACAGTTTTTTCCAGGGAGGTTTCTTTGTGAGCTTCTCTGCTCCGCCAGTTTGCTCCGGGTTTGGTTCTCGCTCCCGGCAGACTCCCCACTGTCATTCCTTGATATTGATAAAGATGTTCTTGATCGGTGTCTAGTGTCTAGTGTGTATATGTGTCACTGGGTGAGCCCGTAGCTCCCGTCTCCTTTTCTCCTCGTCTTTCTCTTTCCGATTTCCCCCTGTTTGTCTCTGGAATACAAATGGATCTCCATCCCTGGGTTTCTTCTCCATGATTCTACGATCGCGATGAAACTACATAGTATTGCGTATTGAGTATTGAGTATGGAATATGGCGTATAGCCAGCTTTTTTTGTACAAAATACAAAGCGTAATATATTATAGAAACGCATGTACAATAGTTTGGCATTTGGCACAGCTCCGCTCCGTCTTGATTGACAAGTAGCGAACGTGAAGAATTCAAGGGGAAACATCAAAGAGTCGTCCTCGTCCATGCTTCAGAACCACCCAGAATTTGGACGGCGCTTTTCTACATGTAAGTATTGTATTATATATTGTGTATATGCGCATGCTTACACATTACACATACGTCATTATATTGGATGATTATAACGTTATTTCATATTCTAGTGAATTATTGAGGGACATGATAAATTCTGCCAACGCTCAAATAGATTGAACTTGTAAGTATATATTATAGTATATAGTATGTAGGATAGTAAGTACAGCATACGATATTCAATATACATGCACTGTATACTGTATACTGTATACTGTAAACTGAGCAGATCTCAAGTCTCAAGTCTAATCCGTAAAAAATGGATCAAACGACATGATATAATTGAAGAGGATGCAGAGAGCTGAGAGCTCCCCAGGAAATTCCGCAATTTACCACTGCACACTGTACAGATTTATTTACACCGGGCAACCCTTTTATTAAATTCACCCTTGTTTCCAAATCCAGTACCATGTTTTCTTCAAAAACCAAAATAAATTCCATCAGTATCGTTACACATTATGCTTGTGCATGACTTATTGAAAATGGTTTGAAAAAATATCAATTGGAAACCAAGTTCACTCTCTTAGATTAGGTTTTAAAGAATATTTTATATTCTATATTATATATTATATATTCTATATACTCAGTAAAAATGGAATATGAAAATATAAAGACAAGGTGCAGACAAGGGAAAATAAGGTTACAAGAGTAAGGAAACTTGAATATAAGATTACATTCGTATCCGAGATAAAGTAGTGAATAGTAGACTGCAGACTGCAGACAGGCATTTACAAGGAAAGATTCAGGAGGTAGCAGCCAAGAGTCTAGAGTCTAGAGTTTAGAGTCAAGAGTAACGAGTTACGCATAGGATGAATGAATAATGAAATACCGTAGTCTGTTTCGCTGTCATTGGCTTTTCAACTTGTACAGAATACAGAATATTCTCTTGCCTGTGCCTAGTTTGGTTAAATGGGTAGAGGAAGAGAGAAACAATAAATAAATGAATGGAGACTTAATCGACACAGGATATTGCTCAAGTCTCAAGACTTTGGATTTTTTGTACTTAACCTTGGAACTTGTATCCTGTACACTATACACTATACACTATACACTGTATACTGTACAGTGTACACTCTACGTTGTACACCGTAGATTTTGCATGAGTATTTACTGCATGAATGATTAAAATACTAGGGAAATGCGGCCAAAAACTACACATATATTGTCTATTATGTCTCGTAGCCCATTGACTTTCACCCACATCTTTACTTTCTCCTCCTTTTTTCTTGATATTTTTCTACATCAACCACCCGAATGATTTTCACCTTCCTCTTTCCCCTTTTTTAACGATTCCTCCCCGTAGTTTGTAGAAGCGAGAGGACGATACAGAAAAACATGTGAACTCTTATAAGAACAAGAACAAGAACCAGAACCTGAACCTGGTTTTGACTCACACTAGCACTCTGTCTCTGGCTCTGACTCTTGAAAAATTGCAAATGACACCTACATAATCAATTGCAGTACCTTTTTCAACTCAACTGGCAGCTGGAAGCAGAGTGCCAGTTTCTAGTTCCCTGTAGAAAGAGAAAGAGACAGAGATAGATATAGAGATAGTGCAGGAAAACAAGTTAAAAGACATGGAGTAGAATGACGCCCTCCGTTTTTCCTCTTTTATTTTTCTCTTTGAGAACCGTGAAGAGTGAAGAGCAAAGAATAAAGAGTACAGAGTGAAGAAGCTCCCATAGCACAGTAAAAAAAGTATCTACAGTCTACACTATAAGAAAAGAAAAGGAGCACCTTTGACTCTTATTTACTTTCTCTCATAGTTTTTTTCTCTATTTCTATTTCACTCTGCTTCTTTCTATTTCTCTCTCTCATATCTCCCTTCCCTGTTAATGGCATTCATGGTGGTCTAATGTTTTTTCTAATGTTCATCCCATCTTCTGCACCTTTTCTTCCTCTTTTTCGTTTATATCCTTTGAATTGCGAGTTGTGTACAGAATGCAGAATGTGTATAGAATATAGAGGATAGAGTGAAACCTGAATCTCTTTCTTTCTTTCTTTCGCTCTCTATCTCTCTGCGAAGAGATCCCCCTCTCCTGTTTCGCTTTTAATAGTTCACAGACCAGCTAGAATCTAGAATCTAGAATGGTGCACTATTAGCAAGATTCAAGAGTAAATGTGTATTGTCTGCTTTGCCCAATTTTTTTTTGTATTTTGTAGTGACCTGAACACTGAACAGTGAGCAGTGAACAGGCCCATTATTTTCTGTTTATATGCATGGAAAATGAAAACACGTACAGAACAGAACACAGACCATAGATATAGAGTGTAGGACGGACAATGAACAATAGACACTAGAAAATATACAATAGACAATAGATAGTGGACATGATCCAGTTTAATGTAGTATACTTTGAGGTGTGAGGGAAGAAAATAGAAAAGAATAGTAAAAGTAATAGTAACCCACAGCCCTCAACTCAAAAGTCCACTTCATGAAGAGATCGATACATTTTGCAGATTCAGCCACTAGCCAGTGCAATCTCCGCTCCCCTTTTTTACCATGGATTTGCTCTTATTATTCCATTTAATTTAGACTGCGGAATCCGCTCGCGCTCAAGTCTAGAGTCTAGAGTCTAGAGTCTAGAGTGTAAAAAATCAATATTCAGTGTACATTGTCTAGAGTCTAGAGCCTACATAAAAGCAGATGCATTGCAAAATCCACAATCTAGACCAGACCTCAGACACACATTATACGTAATAGTAATCATAATAATAATAATTATTGTTATTATTATTGTGCATTGGTGGAAACAAAAGAGGAGAGTTGGCGCGTAAGCTGACATTAGGAAAATGATACTAATAATCATAACAATTGTAGTCTGTGTCTGCGACTGCAAGTGGGACGGATTTTTTGTCCTCTTCTACCCACGTTTAGATATTAGATATTCTTCATGGCTGGTTTTGTGTTTGGTTTTGTTTGGGGATTTCATTCCATATTTTACGTTTTCTATCTTTTGTTTTGCGTTGTGGATATGAAATGCAGAATTTAGAATCTAGAATCTACATGTATATTACTTTTCGTTGACAAGTCATACATTATACATTGTATGTACGATGCACAATGTATATAATGTATTTCATACTGTACTTATAGTACATCGATCATGTATTTTACTACAGATGTATTTTCCATATTATTGATTCTGGGGTTCCAAAACAGCAAACAGCTCATATTCTTTGGCTTTCTTTTTCCTGTGTACCTACAAAGCAAATTGTATGTACAAATACAAATACAGCTACAATGCTGTATCTAGTAAATATGTCTACGCTGTAGACTGTAGACTCTAGACTCCAGACTTTACAACCTACACGTCTCCATTTTTCGCCTCTGTAAAAAATGAGACAAAAAGATGAAAGAATGAAAGAAAGACAGAGAAAATGGAATCAAGAATCAAGAAGGGTGCATATGGAAGAGAGAAAACTTTTTTATGTGATAGTAAAATCAATATTCCTCACATTACACAAACTTATGAAATTATGGAAACTCTTGCTCTCCCTTTCTCCCTTTCTCGCTCTCTCTCTCTATTTCTTTCTTGTCTCATCTTCACGAGACTTTTCAACACAATGGAATAATCTGAATCGATCTAAAAGGTAAAAGAAGCAGAGAAGAGAACTCAAGAGAGGACTCAAGTACTCAAGTACTATTGCAAGTCATTTTAGTTTAAACCTGAAATTAGTATCAAGTAAAACGTCCACCTTCTTGTTCATATTCACATTCATATTCCTTTTCATGTTTCTACTCTTCTTTGCAATAAGACTTGAGATATCAAATCTAAAATGTTAAATGTAAAATCTCAAGTTTTACCTAAAATTACATCACATCTGTAGACTGTAGACAGTAGAGAAATGTGACTTGCCGTGGTTCAAGGTGAAGTATTAGTATTAGTACTTTTGCTTTTATGGGAAGAGAAAATCCTCTCAACTCTCAACACACAATATGTGTATGTGTATGTACTTGGTAGTCGGTAGACGGTGGACTTCTAGATTCTAGACTTTAACTGTGCAGTACACTTGAACTGTATTAAGTACCAAAGTTTTCCCTCGTGAGTTCATATGATGTGAAAATTCAAGACATAAAACGGCGGAGCGGCAAAGCTGCCGAGATGAATATCATCATCCCAAAATAGAACGACTTTTAAATTTATCCTACCCCAGAAACAAGAAGGCAAAAAAATTGTCTCAAATTCCAAATTCCAAATTTTGCAATCTGATAAGCCACTGGGTTATCGGTTAATTTCGTCTCCCAAGTCTCGAGTCTCGAGTCTCGAATTTCCTCCTCCACCTATTTTTATGCATACTGTATGGCAGAATTTGGATGGAAGAATGTGTATCAAATTGCTGAAGGCTGGAGCTTATAAAATATAAGATATACAATGCAAATACAGTACAAAGATCACCGCCTCCACGAAAAAAATCCCATGATATCTTTGTCCTTTTCCTCATCTCAATTTAACCACGTTGTTTTGTGTATTTGGAATCAAAATCAACCGCAGAATTTTGAATTTTGAATGTATGATGTAATAGAAATATGAGAACAGCAATGAGATCAATTCCACTCTGTAAAATTTTTGGGTTTTATGTAATTAAGCCATTGTTTTTTTCAACGAGATGTAACCAAAACTAAAAGACAAGTCTAGAGTCTAGAGTCTAGAGCATAGAGTCTAAAGTCTTGAGCCTTAAAACATTTCTCCTACAAAGTTTGTATCCTTTTCCTCATTTTTCCTATAGAGTGCAGAGTTTAGAGTGTAGATTGTAGAGTTGGGATGAAAGATTGTTATATTATTACATTTTAGGAGTACATGAATAAAACAGAGTAAAATTGACGCCCGTCTCAACTCTCAATTCTAGTGTCTCCCGACAGTTCAGCATTGTTCAGCTTTTTTCAGCTTAGCCCAGCTCTGCTTCTCTCAAAAGGTTTTTGTCATTAATCAAATGATGGCAAACAAAGTATAATAGAAAGTCCTGAGTCTTGAGTATTGAGCATTGAGCAACTGATAGGAAAATTTTGAAAGACTGCAGGATTTGACGGTAATATCAAAATGATTTTGCTGGGTTTCAACTTTTTTACTTTTTATACCATGGAGAAATGACTTGTGGAAAAGTAATGGACGTTTTTAATCCATCTGCTGTGCCTACTGCCTACCTTTCCCCATTGTTTTCTCGTTTCTCATCTTCCATTTTCTAGTTTCCTGGCTCTTGGCTCTTGGATTTTTGAGGAAAAACAATAAAAAAATTCAAGTGTTTACCATCTACATACAAACAGACCTGTATTAATAGTACATACAGAATCTAGAATCCAGAATCCAGAAATTGTACTAACACCAAAACGGAATGGTCCAAGTTTTACTTGTGAATTTGAAGGGGGCAAGAAAAACTGCGAATTTGAGAGAAGTCGAGAGCAAAAGAGAGTAAAACCGCAAACCAAAGCCAATAGTCAATTTATCATGAGCTGCATAGGTTAGAACTCGATAATATAACTTTATGACTGGGTAGATGAGGTAGAAAATCCAAATCTGAATTGAGAATCAAGAATCGATGAAATCCAAATATGAATTCAAAACCTCAAACACAGATTTCAAGTTGAATTCAAACTCCAATTCAAATTCAAACCCAAATCCTTGTGATTGTGATTGTAGTCAGTAGTCAGTAGTGACCTTACATCCATGATCCATAATCCATAATATATAGTGCATACATCCATGGGAGTTTGGTGCGGCGTAGGGTGAAAACTGGAGAAAGTGGGAAGTGGAAATGTGGATTTACAGACATACGTATAGATTATAGACTATGCAAGTATTTACATGGGGCGGAACAGGAGCGATATGGCTGAAATTTTTATTCAGGATTCCAAAATGCATATTTTATGTGTTATGACCAGACCCATTCACAATTCACCACATTTCGACAGCTAGTATTACATAACATAACATTACATTACACTCTACACTCTACACTGAACACTGGATTCAATACAATCAACTTTCTCCACTTTTACTCTACTTTTCCCATTTCCCATTCCCCCACTTTCAAAGCAGTTTTTCTTGTTCCTTCGGAATCAGCTATTCTTCTCTCCGCTTCTCTCTCCTCTTGGTTTTTTCTACTACTTCTACTACCACTCTTTTGGCCTTGGCTGAAATATCCTATCTTTTCTTTTCCTATTTTCTCCACATGTTCCCAGCTTCAAGCTTCAAGCTCCAAACCCCAAACTCCAAACTCCAAACTACACCAAACCAAACCAAACTAAAGTTTTGGACTGGTAAAAGAATGCAAAAGTAAGAAATGGAGTCCATTCAAGTTATTCTTATATTATGTGCATGTAATGTATAAAGTATAAAGATCTGCTGGTAGAAATATGTCTCCACAACGGTACTTTGGTAAAAGTCCAGTATGGAGTATGGAGTATGGTGAAAGTGGCATTTCGTTTACTTTGCCCAGTCTCCAGCCTCAAGTTTGTCCCATCCTCATTCATTTCTCAAACACAGGCAGATGTACATGTATAACACCACTTGAATCGTCATGATAATGTGGTTTCTCGTTTCATGAAGTAATCCGAGTGGGAATAACATCTAAAACATTCTTTCTCTGTTCTCTAGTGGATCTAGATCTGGATGTGGACCACAAACAAGGAAACTGAAAATGTGCATGTGTGCGTGGCGTGGGAAAAAGTTTAAACAAGAAAGAAAAAGTGGGTGAGAACACTTTTTTGTTCTTTTCTTCACACTTGGACTGGTTCAACATTCTACATTCAACATTCAACATTCCTTGTTTAAAGTCGGACGTCGGAAGATGTGCTTTCACTTTTCGCCCTTCTTCCTCTTAATCTTTTTCTTCTTCTCCAGTGACTCTAGGACTCTAGGACGCTAGACTTTTAGAATTCAAGAATTCTACAACTCTAGTAAAACAGGCATGACAATTTGATTCTTTTCCCCTTCTTTGCGTTTTCCTTCCTCCTCTTCCTCTTCTTTGTGCTCGCTCAGCATGGAATGAAATGATGTGGGAGAGGGGAGAGGCGAGGGGCAAGAGTTTATTGTATTCTAATGGGACTGAAAAAGCAAATTCTCTTCCACTTTTCTCAACCACTCAAGACTCTAGACTCTAGACTCCAGGCTCAAGGTAAAATTCATGTCGTGTCCCATTTTATTGTCACCATGGGAAATGGCAAAGGTCAAGACTCAAGACTCCATGATCTAGACTTGTGACTTGAGACTTGAGGCCACATGAAAGAGCAAATGTACAAATGTTCCTTAGCAAATAAGTGGACAGAATAAAATAAAACTTTAGGACACATGTTAAATTGATTCAATTTGATTTTAAATACAAATTTTCCCTCCCCATTTCCTTCAACTTTCTACTTTCCACTTTCCACTTGCCACACAATTTTACACTCTAAACTCTAAACTCTAAACTCTACACAGAGTTTTGAGGTTTGAGTTTTGCAAATTATGAATAAAGTAGTCCGTAGTTTGTACATAATTCTTTTGAGGACGACAAATACAAAAACATTTACATGAAGATATATCTATGCAAAAACATGTGTAGACTGTAGACACGACATAAATTTCTACTTGGATTTCCATTTCCATTTGCCATGTGCCGTGTACACTGTACAGTATTAGTAATATGATAATCGTAATAACTGCTCTCGGGAGACCAATTTGACAATACATATGCATAATAAAATGCCATTTTGTTTTTTACTCACTTTCTCATTTCCAGCCTTTCCAGCCTCCAGTTTGCCCGGGTGCACGTTCTATATTTCTATACTTTTGTATTTTGTGTTTTGTATTCGTATTCATATTCCTATTTTATAAGTATTATGCAAAAGGAATAAAATTGTCTTCTCATAAATATGCGTGTAAGTAGTTGAGTCATTTTTTATACCAGTCCAAGTCCAAGTCCAGAGCAAGGCAATAAGGATTTTTTCTCTCTATTTCATCCCGACTGTATGTATATTTATGTAGAAAGTAGTGAGTAGTGAGATTCCACAGTTTTGCTCTCGTATTATTGGCGACGCCTGTACCATACGTAATATACGTAAATATGTACAATCTACAAAATCTACATTCTACATTCTGCATGGAAAAAGATTCTGCAGCTCTTTTGGACCGTTTTTAACAGGTTTTTGCTCGTGCAGTGAAAGTACATTGAACAGTGAACAGTGTACAGCGAACAAGTTGAAAAGGCGAGAGAGAAAGAAAGGGAAGCGGAGCACAGGGCAGGCACGTTGACATAAAAATTGGAACAACTCATCACGTTCTTCTCCACACCCATTAACATATTTCATCATTTTTATTCCTTGTGCAAGTCATGCATATTTTACGCATTAAATGGAATTCATAAGCATGAAATTACTTGGACGGCCCAGTTCCAACACCCAACACAACACAACACCCAGTAGATATTTTCAGCAGCAGCATCAATAGTAGTGTCGTAGTGTAGTGGTAATAGTTTTCAGTTCTCATCTCATCTCCTGCCTTCAAGCGTGCTGTCTTTACATGTATTGTTGTGTTGTGTTGTTGTTGCCTCTAGTCTTCTAGCCTTCTAGGCGTGGTGTAACGACTGACTTGGTTTGTCGTAAATTGATAGCTTGGCGCTTGGCTTCTCATCTACTATCCACTATCTACTGCATGTGACTGTGTGCTGTTTAATGTACACTGTACACTATAGAGTGAACAAGAAAGGATCACCCTTCATCCCACATTCTATTTGTGGAGGATATTACACAGAATTTTATGATTTCATTCCCTATGAGAGACGACATGCACAGCAGATATGTAGAATTTAGAATGCACAATTTGGAAGCCTGGGATATGGAACATGGAAAAGACAAAGTACACCGTTTAAATAAACCTTCTTGTTTCATATCAGGATGTACCATCTAAGATTCGGATTCGCAATCTACGTCCAAATATGCACACAACATACAAGTATAAAAGTCGACACAATTGAGAGTTGAGAGGAAAATTTCAAATTTACATTTTTATCCACATTTTTTATACACGAGTGGAGAATCGAGAATGGTGAATGGAGAAACTAGCCGTTTCAAAATATGTGTATAGCAGTCACAAGGCAAATATTCACATCTCGCATCTCACAACTATTATTTCATACATGATGAAAAATTGGTCCAAATCAAGAGTGTCACAAAAATTAAGACATAAACATAAACATAAAAATTATGGGCATAATATTTTATTAAAGAAACGAGATAGGCTTGGAGAGGAGGAGAGCGGACTGTGGTCATTTGCAAACTTTTCATATCAAAGGCCAGTGGACCGTTGAATAAATACGATACATATATCGTAAATAAATGTATTTGTGTGAGAAAAGGTAACAAATGTGTGTTTACTTGTTTTAACTTCAGTTTAACCAACTCTTAATAAGTAAGAATTATGAGGATTTGTATTCTTTTACATGCAAACATTTTAGAGGCTACAACTATACAACAATGCTAAAAAGCGTGGAATCCATTCCTCAATTTGTTTTCTCTGCTACTTCTATTTTTGATGCATACCAATTTTGGTATGTTCCACATTTAAAAGCACTGACATGAGATTAACCACAAAGTATTTTACTCATGTCTAATTATTTCTGTGCAAAGTAAAAATCCAATTCAACTGCGCTTTAATTCAACTGTAGAATGTAGACTGCAGACTGAAGAAAAACGTTGGGAAGATGAACAATGTTTTGACAGTTTTCAGTTTACATTGCTCATTTACTCTTTTTACATTGAATTTTGTATAAAGCATCAAAATGATTTCACATGCATAACAAGATGGTCAAAATCGGAATCTGGATTGAAATGGAAATCTAAATCTAAATATTAGGATTGTATTTTCAGCCCAGTCTAAAATATTCATGTGTTATTAACAGAAAATAATGAGGTGGTGGTGAAAACCATTCGGGAAATGATAATTCCTTCAAAGAAATCAATCCTGCGACTCACAACTTTGCACAAACTTACTGTACGCGGTTCGTTTCTGCAGCACATGTGTATTCACAATTCACTACCTTTATTACGAATATTAAATGACATGTATAATGTACACTGCACAGTGCACGCTGTAAACTCCAAACTACAAACTACAAAAGAGTTATTAAAATGGAAAACGAGTTGTCGATTTCTGAGAAACCAAAACTGTGGCCCAAGTTTGGTGGAAATTTTGCTGAGGAAAATGAAATCAGCACACCTGATAGTTTAGAGTTTAGAGATTTGCATTATTCTTCTTCTTCTTCTTTTTCTTCTTATACATGACATGCATGTACATTTCATTTCAAATCTCCAGTTTCCAGTTTTCACGTGCTACAGTGCTACAGTCTTTTACATGAAAGTAGAAGCATACTTATTTTGAAAAAGAGTAGACAGTAACAGTAGACATATAAAATGGGCATATGGTTTAACTTTCAAGTCTCAAGAGTATTTCATGTGTAGAATTTAGAATGTGGAACTATCTGTAGTTTTCATTTAATCGTATGTCAGGTTGACTTTGACTTTTAAGCAGATTACTTTTAGAGTTTGGATTTAAACTCAAACTCCAGTCTCCAGTCTCTACTCTATAATTCTCAAAATTCAAAACGAAGGAGACAAAAAGACTGTGACGTGCTTGGCTATGGATAGAATGTGCGGTATGTATAAAATGGAGCATGGAAAATGGAGGATGGATATCAGAAAAAACGGTTGCAAAAGATAGTGAAAGAAAGGATGAGTTTGAGGTTTTTTGAACAACAAGCTTTCCCTTCTCTGCTCTCCATTCTCGTACTTGGCTTTCAGACGAGGATTCTCCGGGGGGAAATACTCTACGCCGTAGTTTATAGTGTACAATGTACAATGTACAGTAATAAAAAGAAACTTGGCTCGAGTCTGGAGTAGAAGGATTTTCAAAAGTTGAGAAATATCTATATACTGTACATTCAATACTTGAATACTTGAATCACTATCCTCTTTTGCCGTTTACTTTAAACCTCTTTAAAATTTCTATAAGAATTTTTTCCCCATTCACTCACCGTTTAAAACTATATATGTGTAATGCATCTATATATGTATCTACGTCCCAGATTTATACGCCTAGCTGAAAAAATAGCATACAAAACCAAGAGTAACTTGGAATTTGTTAGTTTTATTATTGCCTTTGATCATTTAACAGGTTATGCGTCATACAGTTTAAACAGTGAATAGCGTATAGCTTATAGTGCACAATACATAATGCACAAGGTGTAGTGTATCAAAACAGAATGGATACATGCACAATGTACAGTGTACAAATCAAATTTGGTTCATACGGTTCATAGTGAAGAGTGAACAAAGGAAATGTGAATGAATGTTTACATTATATTTGTTTCGTTTGGTTGCAGTTGGCTGATAAGGAGTTTGGTACGGTTTGGTGCTTGAAATGCATTGTGCGTAGTACTGCTGTAAATAGCATAGACTCTAGACACTAGGCACTAGAATCTAGAATCTAGACACCGAGTTGTTTTCTTTTCGCTCTGATAAAAACATCCGAGTTCCATTGTCATTGTGATCATGTATATATACAAAGTAATAAAATGATGACAGACGGGAAAAAGAACAAGAGAAGTAAAGTATCAGTAGCACTAGAAATATAAGCATTCTTCTGCCTTTCGTTCAGTTTAGCTCAGTGCGTAGTCTCTAGACTCTAGATTCTAGTTGCTAGTCGCCTTGCTTTGTTTTTCCGATAGAAAGGACAAGATTGAGTATGAAAAATAAAATTATATATGAGGATGGAAACAAATTTGACGAGTCTCTTGAGTCTTGAGTCTAGAATCTAGAATCTAGAATCTAGAGCCTTGAGTCTTGAGTCTAGAAATGTTGAGAGACTCGCGATGTTGAGAAATGAAAAGGGAAAACTATGTGAAAAGAGCAGAAACAGATTTCTATCCATTATAATTTTATTCATGAACTCCCACTTCTCCTCTACTGTATTTTCTTTAGATCATGTCCCTTTCTCTTTCTCTTTTTCTTTGTCGTTGACTTTGTCGTTGGTTTCGGCTTTCTTCTTTTCCTCTCCATCTTTCACTTTCACTTTCACTTTCTCCTGTCTGCCAATATATGGAACAATAATTACAAAGACTTTCTCCATGAGGTTCTTATGTTCCCTTGTCTTTGTGTTATACTCGAGACTCGAGATTCAAGTCCTGTGTGTGAATAGTGAACAATGAACAAAGCCATGAGCTGGAATCATAAGAACACGCATCACTATGTAAGTACTGATGTGTGTAAAAGTCAAAGCCCTTGCTCTCATTTATCAGTATAACTTTAATCATAATCATAATTTTGTGCACATACATTTATTAATTATAAATAGGTGGGACGTCGACGGAATTTGAAGGGTTTCATCAACTGTTTCCAGTTCCAGTTTCAGCTTTAACTTGAAATGCTTAAAATACGGAGCAGACACTAGACACTAGACGCTGCAGACTTGCATAGTTTTACAAGGAAAGGAAAGAAGAGGAGTTGGGAGTTGGGAGTTGCGGTGTGACGGTTATATTACACGTCCATATTGTGATTGTCCTCAATGGTTATTATACTCTGGAGCATTAATTAGCACCATCCAGTTTGTAGGAATGCGTATTATTTTAAACACGAGTTCCTTTCCTGCTCTTTTTATCATGATATCATATACATAATATAATTTGATATAGTGATACGTGTCCCTGGTAAATTATGGATGTATTACACGCCACAGATTATGGACGAGAATCGAGAATCAAGAATCAAGAATCAAGAATCAAGAATAGAATACACTGACTTTTGAGTTTTGAGAGCTCTGGAAAGTTTAAAAGTATTAATTTTATGCAGAATTTAGGAATGAGGGGAATGATGACGATGATGACGATTACTTTACTTGGGAAAAGTAAAGTAAAGTGTACAGAAGTATTCTGTATACAGTGTACAGTATACAGTACGTACTAGAGATTTAAAAGTCTCGTTAGTACTTTGAGGGAAATTCAGTTTTAATCCAAGTCCCATTTCACAAGAACAAGAGTTTGATTTTAAAGTGAAAGGAGAAGAGAAGGAGGTCACCTCTTGTTCTATTCAAGTTTAAAGCCAAGTTTAACATTTCCCTATATTTCCTAGATTTCCTAGATTTCAAGGTGTGGGTACGACTTAGGATTTTGACAATAGGCTTCACTTTTCATTTAACTATTTTCACATTAGACATTTCTGTGCGCTGTGATCTGTCTGTCTCTGTGTGTGTGTGTCTGGGAATCATGGTTTTTACAGGGCTTCCACTCGCCAAAAACCTTTTGAGCATGGAAAATCTTAAGTAAGACTCGAGACGCTACTCTCCACACTTTATACTTTATGCTCTATAATTATAACTGCCAATTGCCAGTCGGCATAAAACCATAAAACGATCCTCCCACGACCACTGTCATATTTAAATTTTACAGTTCAGCGCACAGTCATATCATATCCATTATCCATTATCCAGCATCCAGTACCTAGTATCCAGTATCCAGTAGGTAGACCAACTTTCACCACATGTTCATTTTCAAAACTCGTTCAAACGTCAACGCTCCATGCTCAATCCTCCATTTTCCACTCCAGTTCTCACTCCCTTTTACTTTTGGTCTTCTCTCGCATTACGTTTAGTGACAGTAAGAACGGGCATTCTTACTTTTGCCACTCAATCGTATTGAGAAAAGTATACGTAAGATATCTTACGAGATTTTTGGAGAAGTTTATCCCATCTCATTGTCCTTTGTAGGCTTTGGGTTTTGAGTTTTGAGTAGATTTCTAGGATTTATTTTATTCTCTTTCTTTAGTATGAAGATGAGGGAGAATGTACGCCGTATGAGCTTTTTCTTATCCAACAGAAGCTACGCACTTATGACCATTTTGGCCACATTAAAAACTCCATATGAATGTCGCTAACGAATAATGAATACCATGTCCCAAGTCTCAGGATTTTCAAGGATTTTTCAAGTGCTGTTCAAATTATGAATAAAATTGACAACTAAACCTTGAGACTTGAGACTTGATTCTTGATTCTTGAGCTTTTAGAAGGGTTCACAGTCCACACGGTGTCAGTGTTTCATATCCGATTGTATTCTGCAATTCATATAGTATTTATATGGTTATAAAAGTTTCATAACATGTAACGTATGTTGCTAAACCAATTTGGTCACATGTAGTTGTGATTGCATACAAAATACAAAATACACAATACACAACATGCAAATCATCAACAAAAATATCAAATATCCTCAGGATACATCAGAAAATAGCAAAACCAGGAATAATTGTTGTTCTTTTGCTAAATAAAGGATAATTGGCGCACCAATCAAATATGAAAACGTCAGTTGTCCTTTCTTATTCTTACGTGTTAGTCGGATTCATGAATTTGTCCGCCATCATTTACCAGCTTATCTTGCTTCGTGTCATTGATATGAATCAATATGCTTGTACTTTTTACAAATACTTTCTCCATTTTGTAAGTGCATACCACAACACACTTCGTCGCATTTAGCCAACTTTGGCCTTTACGTCTTCAACAATTCATTTGTGAATCTCCCTAAATTTTTATGAAATATCTGCTGTTCAATATTTGCTACTTGCTTAGCCTTAGTCTCTGCAAAAGAATAAATAAATATGAGTCTAATTTCTGCAAAACTCCGATCATACTTTAAAAAATCAGTCCTGTTGGGTCAAATGTTGCATTCTCATCCTTACACGTGGAATGGAGTATTAAATCGACCTGAAATGTCTAAATCCAAGACAAGTTTTTACATCTGGTGCCTAAATTTAACCACGACAATTGTTTATTCCGCATTTGTGATTATAAGAAGTTTACAAGTGAACAGTGATAAAAGTGGAGCGTACAGCCCGGTGGTAAAAATTTACATGAAGTGCATAATTTTTTACTATGCATTGCCGGCCTTGTTTCAAATTTCAGTGGTATTAAGAAAACCCGATATCCTCGTGTTCTTTCAACAAAATATCAACTTGATGGGTCAGCTTGAAGGTGCGAGATAAATATTTAAACTAACTTTTAGTAAGCTTGTCTCTTGAGTCTTGAGAATAAATAATTATTTTTTCAGGTAATTTGCTACGTCAACGGAAATGGGATCGTCGGAGAGATGTTCGTCTTGTGCCTAAACTATTTGACCTGTTTTTCGATCTGGTGTGGTACAGCTTACTCGTTTTTCCAATTTTGATTGGACTACTGGCGACTGCTAATCCAAACTCACCAGAAATGATTTCATCCATGATTTTTTCCAGAAATGTGGGTGTGGATGGAATTTGTCTATGTGCGCTTTTGATCCCTTGTGTTTTATTTCAAGTTTATTATAATCTTGTCTACGTCTCAAATTCATTGCTTTTAGTCTACTTTGGCTTCGGCTTTGCCTTCTCTGGTATCCTAGTTTTGAAGGAGATGAAGTAATCACACCAATTGTTAATTACATTTATACCTCATTCCCATTTTTTCATTAATATTATTCAGTTAATCAATATTCAATTAATCTTATTAAGTTGGTCATTTGTAAAAACAAAGAAAAAGAAAAGTGCCAAAATTCTTTAAAGCAAAAGTATTGTTTCATTATTTAATTTTTCTAGGGTCTGGATGCAATCGACTACGATTTCTCATGACACGGTGGAACTTATTCTAAAGATGCACAATCAGTTGGAAATTATGAGAAAGCAATTTCACTTTGTCTATTGCGCATTCTTCATTCCTGCTTCAAAGGGGATTTTAATGGGAACCACAATATTTTGCTGCTATGGTGTGGTTCGTTTACACGGGCTGATTGTTGTTTTCCTCGCATTTCTAGGACTCGTCTGTTTCACCATGTTGGTTGTCATTTTATTGACCCTCGCAAGGTTTGACACACATTCCCATGAAATCCTGTTCCTCATGAAAAGTCCCAGATTCTACAATTCTCTCAACTCAGTTCAGAAGAAAAATCAATTGGCTTTAACTCCTTTGAGAATTCAAATGGGCTCTTCATATTTTGTGGATACGCCGTGTGTCATAACTGTGCTCAAAATTGTTTTGGATGCAACTATCAATCTTCTTTTAACAAAACGACACTGAATGTGAGTAGTGAATTGATTATAAATTATAAGCTTTTATTGCACGAATATTTTGTGAGAAAAGCAAAGACAAATTAAGCATTAAAATTAATAAATGTGGTTTTTTTTCTGAAATTTAATTCATAGCCAATGTATCATAAACTCTATGTAAAAGTACAATGTAGAACAGTTCAAATTTCAGCAGAAAAATCAAGGAGGTAATGACGAGAAGTTGTTCAGAAAATCCATGTTTTAGGGCAAGAAACACGAAAATACAGTTTAATGTGCACAGAGGATCATAAAGCCTCCGCTCTTTGCTGCCTCAAGTCTCAAGTCTCAAACTGGAAGCGCAAGCCGCACATCCAGTTTACAATTTCCATATGACTGAAAGGAAGGGAATACTTAAATGATTAAGTTATGACGCCACAAGGAACTTGACACATTGTACAGTATTTGTCAAAATAAAACAAGCTTTAAATCACACTGATGGTAATGATCTGCATTTTGTAATATAAGTCAAAACTGGGGAGTTTTGAATTTTAGACCGTAATATCCGTTGTGACTTGTGGCTGAAACGTGTGGTTGTATGGTTGTTTTATTTACTCATTTACAGTCACATTAATATTAATTCCATCTGCCTCACTCGTCGCCTGTTGAGTTGTCGGTTGACGGCACTGATCCGAGGCAATGAGACTTTAACTGAAACTGTAACTGGATGTGAGTTTTGAGGACGTTCTGCTTTAAACTTGAGATATTTACCATTTACGATTTACGATGATCGGCAGAGCAACTGACGATGAGTAGAGTAAAAACAAAATAGGAAGAAGTTGAAAACTTGTGTTTTTAAGCCTACAGATAAAATAGTGATTTTCCTACTTTATTTGTTGCACTACAAATCTAGAATTTCCTTCTGCAACAATCAGGGTAGGCCTGATTCAAAATTCAAAGTAAATTTTCTACAATTTCTCCCATAAAAACAAGCAGAGGTTTTATGACCAGAAGAAAGTGTAATGTGTGACTGCAAAATTCTAGGGATAAGGAACATGTAGAATGTAGAATGTAGAATGTAGAAAGAAGTGTGTATGCATGAATATTTTGAAATGTTCCATAATGTTTCTGTTTGTTGTCTGTTGTCTGGATAACGTATAAAGTCATACACATGTTCAATGTTCATGCTCATGCTGGACTGATCGCCCACAGTCATATCACGATGTAATCTGTCCTCATTCTGTGACTTCATTTTCTAGGTTTTCTAGATTTTCTAGATACTATTTATGTGAAATGTAAATGGAAATGTAAATATACATGGAGAATGTAACAGTGTGCACAAAGGTGCGGAGGACTATTTTCCTCACATATTTACATAGAATGTAAACACGGAAGGAACTGCACGCTTGAGATTTTTTATTATTATTTTCATACTCGGTTTTTATATTCATATTTTTACTCGCTTTATCCTCCTTTCCCATTTTCTTTCCTTCTTTCCATCCGTTTCTGAAACTGAATGTAAAATGTACAATGTACAATGTACAACGCACAGTGTACGATGTAAAGAAAGTACAGAGCACACAACACAGTGTAGATCCAGCTCCTTCTGGCTTCAAGCTTGAAAATGCTTCTCCTTCTTGCTCCCGTTCCATGTTCCATTGACAATAACGGAGAAAGTAAGCAAACAGACTGTGAAGTTACTTCACTTCACTCCACTGTACATTGTACTTTGTACTGGTGTACTCCTTTTTACATGTCATTTTCATGGATATTTACAATTTACATGCATGTATGCGAACATCATGATGATAATAATAATAACACATTTCCCCGGTGGTCTTTTCTTCCAGGCTCAAAAAATCAACTTTCTATTCAAATCCCAATTTTTACATCCATTCAAAAAATCCTCTGTAGTCTCTAGATTCTAGATTCTAGATTCTACATCTCTAGAGACATGTACTCGGCAGCTCAAGCTCAAGGAAAACATGGAAATATTATACATGCATCCCATATGCAGTGTGGATATTGTACAATATTTGTGTAACAGTAGTCTATACTCTACAGCTGCGAGTGGGATGAAGAATGAGGAGGAAAATTGGGATTGAAAAATATTAAAGTTTGAATTTTTATTTACGGATGCTTTTTTTCAAAAATAAATAAGAATAGAGTCATTTTAAATGTGTTGTCAATTGTCAATTGTCGATTGTAAATTGTAAACAATGCCATGTTGAAAAGAAATTAAAAGCTGATTGTATGTTACACAGTGTACAGTGTACAGTTTACAGTGTACCGATAATGTACATATATAGTACGTCAATCTTTCATTTTGACGCGGAATATGGGCGCCGAGATGTAATCCTTGTAGTTTGCAGTTGCCTATATTCTGTATTCTGTATTGTTGACATTGTGTTTTTTGTCCTTGTGCCTTGTGCATTGTATTTACATTATACGGTATACAAGTAAATACTTTCTCCATTCTCCATCCTCAAAGTTTACATATTTCACATGCTCCATTTCCATTCTGCCTTCTCCATCTTCCACATTTTTTATTATTACTCAATATTTCATGAAAATTGTATTCATCCGTCATGCATTTTGTCATTTTACATTCAGAATTATCCATCAGCGCAAGTAATAATACTGCATATAAAAGACTACATAATATACAATGCACAATCTAGACTCTAGACTGTAGAATGTAGAGTACACAATTTTATTTTTATTGTTCCTCTTATTGTGTACAGGATTGCGGCTGTGTCTTTGACACATGGATGGCCGAAGGACGGGACTGGGAAATGAAATACGGACGTCATCATAAAACACAAGCCAACAGAAAACAGAAGCACTCTGCTTTTCATTCTGAAAATACAATCTACATCAAAACTACTTTCCTTTGCTGTAAAGTGTACAGTGTACAGTGTACAAAAATCCACAGTATTAAACAGATGCATTGTATCCTTACGCCATGTACTGACTGTATTATTGCTTGGATATTACTTTAGGCACTGGAGAAAACCAAAGCTGGAGAAAACCAAAGTATCAAGCAAAACAAGTTCCATGTCCCATGTCAAACGATGCCAAGTCACAGGATATACGTATAAAATATACAATAAACAATATGCACCGTTGCACTGTTTTTACGTCACAGCGGAAAAAACGCACTTTTTTCTTTCCTTGGTTGGAAGAAAACAAGGACTCCAAAATGACGGATCTGAAAACAACGTACCATGAACAAATAAAGGGATAAAATTCCATCGTATGTGCTATTTGCGCATTTGTGCAGTACACAAAGTAAATTGTCAATCTGTATTTTTGTTGCAGAGGAGAGTGAAAAGTTCCGTTGCTCTAAACTTTTCAAAAGCGCATTTCCCATTTTTAACCAAAAGTACAGGGGTTAACGATGGTTTTTTTACATGTACATTGTAGACTGTAGAGTGTAGACGTCTAAAAATTATATCAGTAAAAGCACTCATAAGTTGCTGGAATCTGTTGTCTAAAATCTAAAATGTTTGGGCTACAAACTACAAATATGAATATGAATACAACGTAACCTAAAGACTAGAGACTACAGAGAATTACAAACTACTTGCTGCAGTTACACAAGCAATTGAATGAACATGAATTTGGTCTTATGCTGAAGAGTTAGGAGACTAAAAACGAAAGGCTGTGGGCTGTGGGTATATACAATCATCAAGTATAATGTACAAGATTCAGTCTCGTAGAGTAGTACAGTAGAACGAAACAGAAGGACAAATCTCCATTTCCTCTTTTTAAATGGTACGGGATAGAACTGAAACTAGATGGTCGTCTCCGTCGCCGTCTCTTGTGGAACTAGATACTAGATACTAGATAAATACCTATGTGAATATAGTACATGAAACAGAAAACTGGCTACAGTATGCGTAATCCGGGTAGTGAATAACTTTCAGCTCCGGTTATCATACATAAAATGTAAGCCGGTAGGTTCCTTTTTCTACTCTTCTACTCTCCAGTCTGTATTTTTTTACCATGGATGTATTGAAGTACATACATACATATGTTTCAAGTATAAACATGTTGCATTCACAATTCAGATGCAATAAATCGTCACTGCAAGTCTCTTTTTCTACATTTTCGATTCTAGATTCTAGATTCTAGATTCTAGACTCTAGATAGAAAGGATTTCTCCTTTTTTCCATCTCCAAGCCTCTTGTTTTCCCTCAGTTTAACTCAGTTCAACTCGCCGGTAGTTGCAGCTACTCCCATTCATTCAAAAGTCAAGGTAAATACTAAACCGAATTCTACACCGCATGTGGGAAAAGAGACAAGAAGCCAAAATGTAAGAAGATACTCTAACAACAAGCAAGTTGACTTCCTATCTTTCGTGTAATCGCAGGAGAGGGAAAAACAGGAGGAAACTGCTTTCTCTCCTTTTCTATGCTTTCTTTATTCTTTGTACTACTTACTTTATGCAATTTCTTTTAACGTAGACGAAATTTTTATGAAGAGAAAATGGCAAATTTAATACACATTATACGAATATGACGAGCTGGATGAACGATGAACGCAGAACGCAGAGATTGGGACAAGTGCGTAGATTCGTTGTGTTCTCTGATTTACGAATTCAGACCATTTGTCTCTAATGCTTCCTCATTCCTCATATTGTTGCTGTTGTCTGTTGTCATTTCTTACACATGTGTACATTACACATAGATTTGTGTATGTTTATTAGAAGACTCTAGAATCTAGAATCTAGAATCTAGAATCTAGAATCATCACTACTCATTATTAAAATTAATATCATCATTCATACACAATGCACAATACAGTATACATAAGCCCTTCACATTTGGCATCCGAGCTCCTTGAATGTTGAATGTTGAATGATGGATTATGGTTTCATGCATATTTTCCCTCTCGGAAATTTACGACTTTCTCTCTCTTTCTCTCTCTTTCTCTCTCCCTATTTCTCTGTCTACTTCCGTCTCTCTGTCTGGTTTTTTGTTCCGTTCTTGTGAATATTTAAAAAGTCATTTCTTTAAATTATTCATCATAAAAAATGAGAATGTGGATCTTAGTTTAGATCTGGATTTTGGTTTGGATTTGGGTTGAAATTGAGACAAGTATGACATCAACCACAGTGACAGTAAGAAACCAGGACAGTTTATCCCTCTGCCTTGTTTGCATAGACGATAGACGATAGAAGAGAGAAGAGACAGGATAAAGGCATATGACGATGAAATAGGAGATTCAAATAACAAGCAGACTGTAGAGTGTATAGTGTACAAACACAAATATAGACACAAATTCAACTGCATTTGGGATATAACGAGACGACAGCAAAAAAGATACAGATCCAGATCCAGACACAGACGCAAACAAACGAGAAAACAGAAGACAAAAATGTAAGGGAAAAAACAAAATAGAAGGAAACTCTCGTTTTTCCTCTTCCCAAATTTCCATTCCCTGTGGACACTGATTTTAAATCTGGTCCTCGTTCTGGTTCTGATTCTGGTTTGGATTTGGATTTGGATTGTCTGGTTGAGTCAAAATCTAAGGATTATGTTTTAAGGCAAAACTTTTCCAAGCTCTACATTTTTATATTTATATTTTATATTGTTGTGCTAGAAGCCAGAAACCAAAAGCTAGAATTTTAGAGGAAGGAAAGAGCAAAGGGAGAGAGAAAAGGATGGGAAAGAGAAAGGACATAAAAATATTTTGCACTGCAGGGATTTTACCCATTGGAATAGAAATTGTGATTATTATTATTATTATTCCAAGGGTCAGGATCAAGAATCAAGAATCAAGAATTTTATTATTGTTGAACAGGAGGAAAAAAATTGGGACATAATGCGGAATCATGAGAGTTGGATCTATAAGAAATTAAACACACGACAGTATCAATGTATCAACTAATTCAAAGACACGTTTATCATACACAAAAAAAAGTCCAAGGACATCCAGAATTGCATTTCACTTTATTGCCTTGGACTGTGTACGGTGGATTGCAGTGCATTAAATTAATCTCCTTTCTCCAAGTTAATGTACTTGCCTGAACTGTGCTGTATTAAATTCCTAAAGTAATAATTCTTCTCCATAGATTATAGATGTATCATTATTATTAATTTTCTACAGTCATAAATAATAGATGGACTGTAAATTTGGTTCTGAGAAAGAAAAACAGAGAGCAAGAAAAAAGCGCAGTCAATCCAATTTTTATTTGTGTAATCTTTATTATACCAATAATAATATCAATAATAATATCAATATCAATATTCTCCAGGATTTTCCAAAAGTTTTCTGCCCTTCCGTTTGGAGTTTGTACAAAAAAGGATGTGAAGACTGGAAACTGGAGATTGGAGCTCTGGATATAATTCCCCAGAACAAATCTGTCCAGCAGCTGACCATTTCATTTTTCCAGTTGTCCAGTTGACCAGTTGTCCTTTTTTACTTGTATAAAAATGAAACCAAACCATGCAGAATGCAGTGGATTCTGAGAAAATGGCAAAAATGCCAACTTGTCAAGTGTGTCACGCCAAAAGGAACGAATGTGGATGTACATGTGCAATGTGTACAGTGTACACTGTACACTGTACACACAATGACATATCTACTACACTCTGCTATAAGGTACAAGATGTGTAAAGAAAAATTTGAAAACACATGTATCTAAAGTCCAAATTCCTGCCTCTACATTCTAGATTCTAGACTGTAAACTCGCGACCCTCCTCCTTTCATACTGCTCCTGATTGTGGATTGTGGATTGTGGACTTCTCGGAAAAATTGTGAATTGGAGAAGATAGGAAAAAAGTGGAGCTGGAAGTGGAAACATTTCCATCAGTCTCACGGGACACATCCATCCCCATCATCAGATCACTTCATTGACTCTATCAGCCAACATGCTCAATGCTCATTCCTTCTCCCTTTCTCATCCTCAGTTGTAACATGTAGCAACGTCCTTTAAATCTTGTATATCTACACTATAATATATCTACACAATGTAGAACACATTGTGTACTCATCACACCCTTCACCTTAAATACACAAAGCCATGTTCAATGTTCACCAGTTCAGTTTCTTGTAACAGTTATAGACGATTACATTGCATTAGATTTAGATTCAATCGTAGCTTCTGCTTCTATCTCTGGACTCTGGACAATCATGACAAAGTCAAAGTCAACGAATTGATGTCGATATCGATAGGGAGAAGAGGAACATGAGACCAAAATTAAGACGATTCATCCTCGGAATACATCTAGAATCTAGAATCTGCAATCTAAACATAGGAGCAATAATGTGGACGAGACTGCTGATGACTTTTGAGGAATAATGATAAGATGGAAAATAATGATGATGATGACAAGGGCGATGACCTAGGAACCTATGATAAAACATTGGCTAGACCTACCTACATGAACCTACCTAAACTGACAATGTCCAATGACAATGACAAGCAGCGAGTGATATACGCTCCAAGTTTGAACTGTATCTAGTATCTAGTATCTCGTATCTAGTCTAAAAACTGGAACAAGAAGTAAAACTTGAACAGGAGGTTGATTTCTTGGAAAAATTGGACAAAGTACACGATTCTCTATCCTGCATCCTCCCTCTACAAAAACCGAGATAGAGACAGACGTAACAGTCACGTAACAAATTATATTATGCTTAGAAATTGAGCTGCTACAGACTCCAGACTGCAGGCCTTAGTGACACAGACACCGAGACAGGGTTGAAAAGTGGAAGTGGAGACGTGGTCAGTGAAAGTGAAATGGACGTGTCCACATCAACCAACCAACATCCCATCCAATTCAGCCCAATCCAACCCAATCCAATCCAATTCAATTCCGTCTCTTTCATTTCCCCAGTATGTATTTCACTAGTATTTTCCACTTTGGATCTGAGATGTGAGATGTGAGTTGTGAGTAAAAAGGGAATGGGAGGAACTTATCTAAAAAATCTGGACAACTCGAAAAATTTTATCCATCTTTACCTACTCTTTACAGTTTACACACATATTTATGTGTGTGTTTCTACGTGTAGATGGTAGATAGTAGATAGTAGATACGAACGTGATTTTTTCCATTTTTTGAAAATTATTTTGGTCAGCGGTCAGTAGTCAGTAGTCAGGAAACAATAGTCAGACAACAGAAGAAAGGACAAAAGTAAAGGGAAAATATTACAAGGCTCTTATAAGTGCCCTTCATCACTATTTACTCTGATTCTTCACGATTTCACCATTCCGGATTTTACAACCAACTACTTAAATCTAGACTTTTCTTGAAACTTTTGGATCTGGATCTAGAATCCAGAATCTAGACGAAAAGTACATAACAACCGGATAGGATTTTACGCCTTAATTCCATATATTCTGCTCGTATAAAGTTGTTCATTCTTCCAGCTCCTGTTCCATCCAGTCTTAAATCTCTTTTATATTTTCTAGCTCAAGGCTCAAGTATTTACACAGATGAAATATGATGTACAATGTTCGCTTAAACTGGTACAAGTGTGTCAAAAGTCAATAATATTTTCTCGTCATTCCTCATATGCAGCATATTAAAAAGTTATGTAGCACTCTGATTCATCCTCCATGCTTCATACAGAAATATTCCATGGTATCTAGCATTTAGAATCTAGAATCTAGAATCTAGAATCTAGAGCAGCTGAAGAGGAGTAGATGGAAAGATGGAAGAGCACATCAATTCAATCCAATTCAATTCATAATCTCACCATTCGCCATTCACCAGTCAGCCTTAAGATAGTTGCCTTCTCTTGTATTTTATATACTTTGTTGTGTGTGATTGTGCTTGTGAAGGTGAGTATAAAATACGAGGAAATTCCCCGATCAAGTCCCATTTTGTATTCTATTGTATTGTGTTCTGACGAATGATTGTGCTTTTGTAGATACGTCTACATTCTACATTCCTTTGCCACTGAGAGTAGAAGTGAAAGTGGGAGTTGGGAGTTTGGAGTTTGGAGTTGGGCCTAGGAGAAAGAAACAAGAAAAGGACATTTCCAAAGTCTGTATTTCCACTTTCTCGCACACATCCATGTCAACGTGTACATTGTGCATTGTTCAACACATTGGACACGAACCTTTTCCTTGTCGTTGTTGTTCTCGTTCTCGTTCTGTTTTTGGTTCGGGCCAATATTCCCATTTCTTGTTTATTTGTACACTTTTTTCTTGTTTCAATTCACTTGGTTCCATTGCTGCGGGTTGGATTTGGATTTGGATTTGGATGTAGATTTGTATTTGGATTTTCAATGTTCAATCTGAGACTTTTCTTATTCCTTGTTTTCATGTAAATTCTGGTTTTTGTACAATGTCCTGGTAAAAAATGGCATTGTATGTTGTGTTTAACGAGTTTTTTTACCATCTGTACCTCGTACTTTGTACTATCTGTTTGTAATACACCTTTCTCAAGTCTCAAGTTTGATGTGGTTCCGGTTATATTTACCCTTTAAGGCTGAATCCTGAATTTCATCTCATGCCTTGCTCCTTGAGCATTGAGCATTGAACATTGAACATGCATGAATAAAAATATACTCAAGTCATTCGACATTTGCGATTTGAAATTTGAAATTTGACTCGCCTTGACTAAGACAAGCAAAAGATATGAGGTACAATAGGAAGAATAAGCCAAGTTTAGCGTATGTAACAAATAACAAATAATAATGTAACACCTCTGCATTCTCGATTTTTCCATTTCTCTATTTCCACTGTTCTATCATCTACCAGTACGTCAATACGTCGTTTACACATTTTCATCAAAAAGTTTTTCCAGCTGTGTCCTGTTTTTTTTTCATCCAATATTTTTATCCACTAGAAACCCACATTTTACTTTCCTGCGTAGTTTTTTTGCATATACAATGTACATTCTACATTGTACAACCAATAGATCTAGAATCTAGAATCTAGAATCTAAAATACCTGCACAACCCACACACAGATTTCTAAACTTGAATTCCCTATCTTGTCTTTGAAAACTCTCAAATCATTCCATCCTTTTCATTGTTTTCTCCATTGGAGTTTGGATGTTGGATGTGAAAAAAACTGAGAGATAGAGTATTTACTTGCAATCATATTGTACAGTGTACATTGTACATGTGCCGTTTAAATATGGTAGGTGGAGTGCAAAACTTTTTTTTTCGGGGAAACTTGTTAAAAATACTACATTTTTTTTACAAAATTTACACACTCCATTCTTGTTATTTTGGTCCTTTGCTATTTTGGTATTTTGATATGTTGGTCACTTAATCTTTTTGACCTGGAAATGATAATCAAAGATAGGATATAGGATAACAACCCATTGAACCGAATCCTATTCCAATTTGAATTGGAATTGGAATTCCGAATCCGATTCCGGCCCCGATTCCTATTTCTATGTTGATCCCAATCAGACGTCAAAGAGGAGAGAAAATGAAGAATGTTTGTGAAATTGAAACTTCAAAGTCGTAATTTTTCTTCACAAGGTTGATCTAAAGAGGAAAAGGGGGAAGATTCTTTCTCCACTTTGTAATTCTTTCATGTGACGAGAGTAGAGTGTAGAGCGTAGAGAGTAGAGTGTAGCGAATGGAGAATGGAGAATGGAGAATGGAGCATGTGACATGGAAAAGATATGGGACGGAAAGAAGTGACTATTTTTATTCCACAATCCAGTCACATACAACATCTAAATATCTGAAATGTGAAACTAGTTGGACTTTGAATTTGATGGATGGAAGGCGGAGGATGAGAAGATTGAAAAATGGCGATTGAGATTGTGATAAAGATTAACAAAGTGAGTCCTCGTGGTTTGGAATTTGGAGTTTGGAGTTTAGAGTTTGGAATAAGATGGAACCAGATCATATCACATTGGATCGCATTGCATTGGATCGAGTAGAAATGGATTCGGATTGGATTGAATTGGATGAAAGATTTGGTGATTCTAGAATCTAGAATCTAGAATCTAGATTATAAAATGTGGGGCGAGGAACGTACTTATTCGTACATGTGTTTTGCTACATGTGTAGCAAAATGTGGAGTGAAAGTGCGTAAGTGAACGCTTCCGGTTTAGTCTTTTTGGTCCAAATACAGTGTACTCAAGTCTGGTTCTCTCTCTAGTACTGTTTCTACATGTGCGAATATACGAATATAGGAATACACACCAAAGGGAAACTATTGCGTCGTTTTCCCTCTCCTTTCCATTTTCATTGTCATTGTCATCCTGATTTTTGGAAAAAGTAATAAAGGACAAACAAGGAAGGAAGGAGCAGAGGAGCAAGAGGTCAACAAAATGGTAGAGCGAGAGAAAGTGAGAGAAAACAGAAACGTCGAGAGAGAAGGCAAAAGAGTTTGACAGTCTGACGTGACATTTGTTGTTGAAAGTCTATGTAATACGACTTCCTCCTACTCTGACTGTAGAGCGTAGAGTGTAGGCTGTAGGATTACAAAGTAAAAATCTGGTGAGAAATAGAAAAACGCACGTCTGCTATTCCAACATCAAACACTAAAACCAAACCCAAACATTGAGCATTGAGCATTGAGCATTCAGTAGCGAGTACACTATACTCGGTTGAATCACATACATTTCATGCACAATGCTGTACATAGATTTACAATGTACAAGGATAGATTCTCTCTTCATTTTTGCACGTGAACGACTCCCAATCCTAAGCAGAACATCTTCATTTTCTTTTTTACTTTCTTGTGTCAAAATCTTTGGAACTGGAGCTGAAACTGGACCTGGAACTAGAAGCCAATAGGAAAACATAGAGGGAAAGAAAATTTGGACCAGAAAATTTTTGAGGAAAAGCCATGATTTGAATCAATATAGTGCTGATATGATAGAGAGACGGAGAAAAAACGGGAGAGAGACGTTTTCCTTCTTTTCTGAGTTACAGTTCAATGTCTGGTCTGTGTATTGTAGGCTGCAGACTGTAGACGTAGACGTAGAGATACACATACAGATTGGAATAGAGGCAAATACACATGTATTTTTCACCCGCAGCCCGCAGCTTTACGAGACGCCAGGAACTCGAAAGGAAAGGGTAGAAAAATGTAACTAGAACTAGATCTTTATTCTGGAACTGGATTCTCAAACTATCTGAACCTGGAATAAAATACATGAATGCCAAAAAACCTACGTATGTATTCAAGTTGTACGAGCTGCTTTTTTTCTTCTCTGATTCACTAGTACGAGTTACGCGTCCATTTCCACTTGTTCGTTTTCTTCTACAGATGCTTTCTACTCTGCTTTCAACTTTCAGCAAAGTATCTAGTTGTACAGTGAAAAATATTTAAATTATTCTGTCCAATTTTATGCATCACCATATGGATCTTTCTTCTATCTGTCTATCTAGTGTCTATGGTCTAGAGCTACAACTCAGCAAGCAGGAACTCAAACCAACGTCAAAGCCAGTGTTTAACTATTCTCTATATCAGCCATACAATGTATGCAATCGGTACATCTATAAATTGGTATATTGGTATATCGTACCTATTGCATATAAATAACCACGGAAAAAATTTGTCTCATACTCGATACTCGACTCTCAACTCTCGACTCTCAATTCTTTTTGGTTTCTAAAACATGGGGTAAAGAGGACGGCGCTGAGGGACTATGAAGAATCATCAAGAACCAAAATGCCAAAAGAGGAAGTAGAAGAAGCAGAAGAAAGTGGAAGAACTCACTCAATGCATTACACATAATTAGAATGCAATCCTCGTCCATTTGGTCCATGACTTGGAGTATTCCTCAAAGAATTTTTCAACTTGATTACGATTACTCCATCAAGACTCCAGTCTAAAGACTCAAGACTCAAGAAATAGAACAAGACAGAGGAAAGTAGTTCCAGTTTTACTTCATTTTTCTAGTTTCTAGTTTCTAGTTTCCAGTTTCTAGTTTCTAGGGAAAAGAGTCAAAAGCAGACCAAAACGGAGGAAAAAGGAAGAAGAGATGGGTATATCAGTATTGGTTCAGATTTTACTCCTCATCTTCCCCGCCCGTAGTACATATACACAAAACAAAAATGTATATTTATAACTACTACATTCGTATTAGCTACCATTTCCCACTGGCTATCAGAAATTTAGTATACAGGATAACGGATAAATTTTAGACTCAATATTGAGCATTGAACATTGAGCATATGCATGAAAACGTATCGTGTATAGCTCATTTTTATCCTTAATTTGACTTTTGCGGCTTGATCAAATATCCAATGTCTTGGCGTCTTCATTTCTCTCCAGTTTCAACTTTTCAAGTTTTCCAGTTTTCAAGTTTTCAAGTTTTTTCTCCTTGTTCTTGGTTCATCTGCTGGTGAAAGTGTGGTGCTTGAAGCTGAATTTTGGAGCTCGGATCATTTTTTATTTTAATTTCTCGATCAAAAAACTAATATGTAGTCTCATGTAACTTACGACTGATGGAGAATGGAGTGTATCAAACACCAGCAACCAACAAAATCACCAGCACCCGCACCACCACAGTATCAGTATCAACTTTCCTTCCTTGATGATATACACTTTTAATAATGCCGACATTTCCAGGCTTTTGGGCTTTTCCGCTTCTTATTATAATATTTCCAACATGTACATTCTAAATGTAGAATTTAGAATCCAGATTCACATTTTTACAAGTTTTCCTCCAGGAATATTTTGAAAGTAAACTCGGAGCAAGCTTAATACATAAAGCAGATCAAAAAGTCAAAGAGAAGAAAGGACAAAGACGCACAAAGATCAAGATCAAGCTAAAGATAAGGATGAAGAAAGGAATCTCTACCATAAAACACATAAAATGCCTTTGTTCTTTCTACTGATCAAGGGAAACGAAATGCTCCTTCTTTTTCAATCAGTGTTCTTTTATTAATGCTCCGATAAACTTGAAACTTTCCAGTATACATAACAATATTGTACATAGTATCCAGAGACTATCGGTGCCAGTTTTACGCAAACCGTTAGGGTTGTGAAAGCAATCGTTTGAGTTTTTCTTGTTGATTTTCAACTCTCTCTTGTCGATTCTTGAATCTCGATTCTCGGGTTTTAACTGAATTAGTCCCACTTAGTCCTGGATTTACTCATGGATTTGAGTTGAGATTTTGAGACTTTGAGGTTTCCGGCTTGAATTTCAGTAGAAAAGAAGAAAAAAGTAGCGAGTTAAAATTCATACAAAAAATAGTGTCAAGTTCTTGAGGGTAAAAGCAAAAAGGACGTGAGATCCAAGACGTATGTACTAAATAATATTCTGATATAACTTGAAAGTACTAGGAAACATTTTATGATGCTGTAATATCCAGTCCATGTCTATGACATGATATGGTATGATACACGTTATATTATTAGGAGAGATGAAGTACCAATAATTACATAAACTCTTTAGTCTCTATGGAGTGAAGGAGGGGGAGAAAGTCAAAAGCTATCTTCTTCTTCCTCGTTTTTTCCCACTTGACTTGTAATGCTCAGTTGGAAGTTGCAAGTTGGGAGGAAAGGGACAACCTTTGAATGCCTAATGAGTAAATGAAGCAATGTCTACACATGACACGAACTCCATTGTCTATTGTCTATTAACCCGGAAATTTGTCTTGTTCCTCCTTCCCTTTTTCATAGCTAGTTTGTAGTTTTTCATCCCCGACTTGAGCAACCCAGCAAAGCCAATTTGAGAATTTGAGAATTTCAACTTGAAAATTAAACCTGCGAAAAATTTACCATGTACAATGTACATTAAGCAATACAATATCTTGAACATGTGAGTCAAAAACCTTAAGTTTAGTTGTACATTTATTCAGCAGTAGAAGTACAAGTCTCTGACCAACACTTGAGTTTTTTCCGTTTCATAATTAATAATAAACTACCATTCTCATTTCTTATTCTTGACGTTTCTGCCTAATTACTTGTTTGTTTGGTGTTGGTTGACTCACTTGTCAGTTCAACTTTCTACGTTTGTTTTTGGGTACGTTTTGGTACAAATGTAATCATATTCATATGGACCCCCCATGACTGAGTCGTTGAAACAATAAAATCCTGGTTCAGAATTGGAAATGATATAAATCAATTATTTAGTAACACACCATATTAATAATATATTAATATATATATATGCCCACACAAAGTACAGCAGTTTTAGAATTTCTTGAGACATTTATGCATATAAATATTGAATGTTGGATATTACTGCTTATTTAGTTACATATTTACCACAGCACAAGTGTTACTGCTCAAGGTGATAAAAGCTGTAATGTTTCATTACCAATATAAAATAATACGCATATATAACTACCTTATGAAGTGCAAAAGGGACATGTGCACAAAATCCAAAGGAATTTATATACAATTCAAGTGTTGTTCAATTCCTTTGTAATCAAAAACGTAATTTCAGCGCTACGCTATTCTCCTCACACTTAGAATATTTCAGTCCAGTAGACAGTACAGAGAATGTAGTTGGCGTGTAAACTTGGTTGTGATAAAATAATATAATATATTATAGACTTGGAATTGTCCTGATAGAACTTGGCCAAATAGGACAAAAACTTGTAGGTTAAAAATGACTCTTATTTCACCAAAACTGCGATCATACTTTAAAAAAACAACTCTGTATGGACAAACCGTGTATTCGCATCCTTTTGAGTGGGACAAGATCCAAAAACGACCGATACTTTGTAAATCCAAGTTCCAATTTTATATGTGGTGTCTCAACGTGGTCATTACAATTTTGTATTCCACGTTTGTGATTATAAGGAGTTTGCAGGTGAACACGGATAAAACAGGGAAATACGGTGATGTGAGAAAAATCTACATGCAGTGCATAATTTTTTACTATGCCTTTCCCGCTTTGTTCCAAATTGTAATGGTGATGAAAGGGAAGGATCTGCTCTTGTTCTTTTACCAAAATGTTACATTGATGGATCAACTTGGAGGTACAACGTATTTACAACTTATAACATACAGATAAAAATTTATTACACAAGTAAGCAGGCCCGTCAAATGACGGGTAAAATGTGATATTCATTTCATGTACAAAAATATTCACATTTCTAGATGCTTTGATACGTCAACGGAAGAGCAAGAGGAATGATCCGCTGGTACCTAAAATATTTGATCTGTTTTTCCACTTTTTGTGGTATGGTCTACTTTCATTCCCAAATTTGATTGGACTTTTGGCCCTGGTTAATCCAAATTCACCAGAATTCATCTCATCCTCAGTTTTGGCGGGAAGCGTTGATGGAATATATCGATGGATTTTCTTAATTCCGTGTGTGTTATTTCAATTTTATTACATTCATCTTTACGCTGCAAATGGACTGCTAATACTTTACATTGGCTTTGCCTGTTTATTGTCTACCACTGTCGTTCTGGTAGAAATCAAGTATGATTTTGTTTTCAAGTTTTACAAATAACCATTATAGAAATCAATCATGATTCAATCTGAAACTACACATTTTGATTTTTTGAAATTCTGCTTTATTTTTTTACGATAGAAAGTGGATGCAAGCTGTGACGATATCACAGGAGAAAGTGAAGCTGAGTTTGAAGATGTACAAACAATTAGACATAATTAGAAGGTCCATGCATTTTGTTTTCTGTACATTTCTCATCCCTGGTGTAAAAGCAGTACTTATGGGCATCTCGATTTTTTGCTGTTACGGCGTAGTTCGTATGGAAGGGTTGATTGTCATCTTTCTTATTTTTTTGGGAGTCGTCTGTTTCACGGTGCTCGTTGTAATTATGTTAAACTGTGCCAAAGTTCATACCACTTCATCTGAAATCCTGTTCCTCATGAAATCACCCACATTTTATAATTCACTCAACTCGTATCAGAAGAAAATGAAAATGGCTTTAACTCCTTTGAGAATTCAAATGGGTTCTGCATATTATATCGACACACAATGTGTCATCACTGTGATGAAAATGGTTTTGGATTCAACCATCAATCTTCTTCTTACTCATCGATAACAGCACAATCTTAAGGAAGAATTCAGCATTTCTACATGATACTTTTCTTGAATTTCAAAACAAAAAACAATTTTAAATATTAAAAAAAATTAATAATATAATAATAATTATCATTATTTTTATTATTATTTCCCCTGTTTGTGGCTTCAATTGGAAATTGGAAGCTATACAGAAAATTGTCACATAGAACACGCGGGAATCTCATTCCATTGTTTTATGTTCTGCCGTAGCTCACGTGAATCAAAATAAAATATGAAACTGGAAAAACCTTTCTCTTGACAATTTCTTCCTTCTGCGTTCACATTGTCCTTGGGTGATCTTTTCCACTGTTTGTTAGATCTATCATCACGGTCCTCATCCGCATCATACAACATTTGCGAATGGCCATCTGTTTAACCTACTGTTCTGAAGAATGAAATTAGAGAAGAAGTAGCCCGAGTCAAGAGTCAAGAGTCAATTTACTACAAACTTAATTAAGGAAAACATTGAGAAGTGTGGTCTTTCCCCGTCTTCTTCTGTCTTCTGCATCACTTCAGAACTAAAATAAATACCCAAAGAGAGATATTACGCACGACTGTGGATTCTGGATCTACATTCAACTTGATTGTACTCTTTGGCCGAATTCAAGAAGCAAAAAGATGAAAAGTCGTCCAGCACTCTGGTAAAAAATATTGAGGCCACCGCTTTTGTATATCAATTGAATTGAGGACAGAGAACAGTCGATTCCGATGGAGAGAAAATACAGAATACAGAAATTTACGAGTACGAGTACGAGGACAAGTCACAGCAACTTTATCTGTACAGAAAAACGTCCCATTCACATTCATCTCGCTCCTTCTCCCCTGTAATTATTAATCACCCAGTTTGCTCCACTGAGTTGCATTCCATTCCATTTCAGTCCACCTCATCCTATCTAAATACTGAAGACTACTCGAGACTCGAGACGATTGCAGAGGGAAACTCCAGGAATTCCGAAAATCTCATTCTCATTCTGCCCAAATCCACTTCATTTGGAAGTTGGAAGTTGGAAGTCGGACGAACGGTCCTCGTTAAACTAAAACAGGAAAATGAGGGAGACGGAAACAAAATGTTAAATGTCTGTGAGCAGTCCGAGTGAGCCACGCGTCAAAAGAGAGGAAACTATTTAGCATGAATCCTTGGTAATGAATTCGAGCACACGAAATGGATCCACGTTGACTTGTTGTGTTTGTTTCTGCGTTGAGTAAAATTGGGTAAAAGGTTCCGACGGGATGTGAACTGCCGCCACTGTCTGCTTTTTGCTATCTCTCCTGCTTCTTTGTCTCTTGTCTCTGCTGCATCATGCAGTTTACAATTGGCCGGAAAATCTAAATACATTTCTCTTTTGAAATTCCTCAAGACTTAAGACTCAAGACAGATAAGCAAGAAACAAGAAAGAGGGAGACGAAAGACACGGGCACAAGGACAAAACAATTAATGAAGAGTCTGGAAAAACAAACAGAACCACAAAGAACAAAGGGATAACATTATTTTATCACATTCAGTAAGAGGGTCACAAAAGAAGAATGCACACTGCACATCTTACTCCAGCTCAACTTTACATAGTTTATAGTTTCTACCCTGTAAAAGAATCACAGTGAGTTGGAGCACTGCGCAAAGTTTGTTACGAAATAACCAGACCAATTTTTGTATGTAGCGTGTAGAGTGTAGAGTCAGGAAAATGCTGATTACTTTTGAATAAAATGTATTTCTCCTTTACTTACATCTGTAGTGATGAATTCCAGTGAAAAAATAAAACATTTGACTTTGATAATTAGTGCCAAAGGCACAGCAAAATGATGAATGTTGTGTAAAGAGTAAAATTTATGGAAGCATTTAAAATTTGAATCGTGAGTAATGTCAGACGTCATAAGTTAAATTGTACTAAAAGTTACTTAACTTTAAATAGCTCAAAATTCTCATGTGACACTTTTATCTTTTTCTTTTTACTTAATTTTACCAATTATAAAATGCCAAAAGCTAAGAGTTTGATTTCTCGTTCAATTTTGTGATTTTTGTGACAGATTCCAAATTTCCGGAGAAGTCCAGTCTAGCCAGTCCACTTTCAGGAAATAATTTAATTTATCGTGAATAAAAGTTTTTCAATTTCCATGTTTCTAGTTTCTAAATTGTAAATTATGAAAGTAAAAAGAAATACCAGTTGACAGTTGAGAAAAGAAAATGGAGTAGGCTACTTCAAATTTTTGAAAAAAAATATCTTAGTAAGGAATTATCCGTATGTACATAGTTCCAAATTACGAATGTCTTGATTTTTTAGTTTTGAGTTGCATAAAGAATAAATATTTTTTGTAAAACTGTTAAAAACAGTATCTTCATTTTACCAAAATATCAAAAAATATGTGGGTATTTTTGAAAATACCCAGTCATAAAAATAAAAGTATTATAATAAATATATGCATGTGTTATGTAAATAAGTGAGAGTATCGCTCATAGTTCATCGTTCTCTTTCATAAAAATTGGAATGCCCCAAACATTGAATAAAGTCCAGTGCCCAAAAGAGACATGAAAAAATAAAATAAAACCAAACAGTTTTCTTGCTCAAAAATGTTTCTGTTTTCTGTAGGTAAAACAAGAAAACTACCAAGAAAGGAAAATTAAGCTGAAACGCTATACAAAATTATAATTGAGTGCTCTTGTTGACGATGATGATTGTTGTGATCATAACAGAAGATGATTCAAAATGTATATTATAAGACTCAAGTGAGTTTTTTTTAAAGTTTACCATTTACCATAGAAACGCCAAACAACGCAAAAAAATGTACAATGTACATTTATGTAGTATTGGGATATATATGTTGAGATATTTTTGTGTACTATTGAGCAATAAACTGGATTTTCCCGGTGATCCGACGGGGCTCATCGGGCGTTTTAAAGTGTTACAACTTTTCTTTGCCATTTTCGCAATGCTCAATGCTCAATGTTCAATGGGACGTTTGGTAAATGATTCGCCTAATTTAAATTTCAAGTACAATGTAGAATGTAGAATACACTTTTACTTGTAAATTACGTACTCGTCTACAGTCTACACTCTGCGTAAGTACGGATTGTTTATACACCATCAGCCAGCAGCAAGCAAGCAGCAGTTTTGAAACTACGGTACAGAAAAAATGAAGCAGTGAAACGTGAGAACTGAAATGTACCTGACAGTATATTTTTGTATGCTCTGGACTGTTTACAATACAATGAAGATGAAGATGTTCAAGAATCAGGACTCAAAACTTGAGGCTCGAGGCTGAAGACTGGAGACTCGAGGCTCAAGTTAATGCTAATGGCAGAGTTTATTGGGAGTTTTACATGTTGTGTGTAGCCTGAGCTGGGATGATCTCTCTTTCTCTTTCTCTCTTTCTCTCTCTTTGTATGTGGCCATTATCTGGAGGATGAAGGTTGAGAATTGAGACTGGTCTAGTAGTCGTAGTTGTAGTGGTAGTAAGAATGGTAGTAGTAGTGGTGTTTGGTGTTTTAGTGCTTACTGTTTGCAAAATCGTCTTTCGTCACCACATGAACCGTGCCACATCGTCATTATTTTATTGGACAGGACGACCATTTGCACACCATTTATATTCAGAACGTGAGCTCCATTAAGTGAGCAAAACAAACCAGACTCTGTACCAAATTGCCACCTCGAGAATCCTTCCAAGTCCAATTTATCCTGTGAAAATCCACAGAAAACAACAACAACACAACAGCAATGGAAGAGGAAAACAGTATAAAAGTGTATGCCATTGAATTTCTAGGATCTAAATTCTAGAACGAGCAGCTTTGCTTCCATTCTATCATTCTATGGACTTCTCTCTCTCCTTCTGTTTTGATAGCACTTTTACTTTTACTCTTTCTTTCTTTCTTTGTTTCACTCGGTGAGTGTCTGACTGGTGAGAAATATAAATAGCAGTGAGTTTCAGAGGTCCCAACCCAACGCCAACCCAACACCAGCATCAACATCAAACATCCAACCTTGTATATTGTACGTTGTACATTGTAGATTGTAGATTGTAGATTCTAGATTCTAGATTCTAGATGAATAAAGAGATACAGATCGAGATGAAGATTGAACATTGAGAGAAAAAGTAGATAGCAAACTACCAAAAACACTCGTACCCAAAAGAAAAGCTACCTTTTCTTCTTTTCACCTCCTTCAAAATCCAGCTTCCAGGTTCAGTATCTTCATTCAAGAGATTCAAGAGGTTCAAGAGAATGAGGAGGACAAGGCAAATCCAAACTGAAACAAATCCAACCAAAACAAAAGAAAAGAAAGTGAGGCAAAAGGCAGATGGGAAGAAGAGCAATGATCATCAGCAGGAGCATGAGCATCATCACAATCCTCGACTGTTATCAATATCTGTCCAAAAGAGTATAATATATTCTCAGAGGAACCATCCAGCCTATTCCCAGCCCATAAATAAACGCGTACTTCATAACCGATGACGGAAGATGGGAAGATGGGAACATTGAAAGAGGAAGCCACACACATAGACAAAAGAACGAGAAGGAGAGAGCAGAATAAAGAACAACGCAGAGGATATGAGCAATGAGCAGTGTAAAGTGTAACCAAAAAGGGAGAGAACAGAGTGAACAGTGAGCACTGAACAACATGTGTGTACTTGAAATAAATAAAATAACGACAAGAGAAAGATAAAGATAAGATCCGGATTCGTATTCGGATTTTCAAATCCTCAAAGTGGAATCCTGAAGAGAGATAAAACGCCACTGTGGATTGTGGATAAAAAATGTTCCAGTGTTTCACTGTTCCTCCTATGTATTTTTTTCATTCACGCAATACAATACAATACAATACAGCAGTTCACCTAGAATCTAGAATCTAGAATCTAGAACTGTACCAAGAACTGTATAATGTAAAACAATGTGGGTATGTGTGAAAAAAGTATGGTCGTATCAAGGCAGTTTTCTATCTGTTGGCTGTCTTTTTGCCTCTAATAATAATATTCCGTTCTCCTACCATATTTTGTTTTGTGATAGAAAAGTCAAAATGTTCCATTTTTTGCATTGTTCTTCCTTCTTTTTTCCATATTCCTTATTCCATATTGCGCCATGTATAATGCATATGTGCACATAATATAACTCTTGTTTTTGTACTTGCTTGTGACTCGTGAGGCAATGAAAACCCCAAGTTTGTTGACACTCACACGCATTTCTCAAGTCATTTTTAGGAAGCGAAGCTGAGTATTGTTTTCCTCGTGTCTGTCTGTCTGTCTGTGCACATTGGGGTAATGTGAGACAACGGAACTAGCGCCACCTAGCGGGAAAATTTTTCACTAGTCAGCGCCCTCTAGCGGGAAAATTTTCAAACTAGTGGACAAGTTTATTATGTGACGAATTTGTACATGCCAACGCCACCTAGCGGGAAAATTTTTAACCAGTCAGCGCCCTCTAGCGGGAAAATTTTCAAACTAGTGGACAAGTTTATTATGTGAAGAATTCTTATACTCTGCTTCGCTTCCGGAGCCTAGAGCATTTATGCTTTCAAGGCGATATAAAATCGTCACGAAGTGAAGATTTTTAACTTTATTTATACTTTGACTCAAACTGCTCCAGATGTTTGCTTGTTTGATGTTTGGTAAGGACTAACGACTAACGATAAAGTGCAAACTTTTAAGGACCAAAGAATAAGGAAAATCAAATTAACCTTTTTCCTCTTCATCTTATCTGATCATCTGATCTAAATGAAGAATGAAGGAAAAAGATGATGTGGTGATGTATTGAAGCTGCAAAATCCAGTACCTTTTTTGCTTGCATTTTATCATGTTACTATTTTGAATTTTCAAGTTGCAAAGGGGCGAGAAAATGGGTTGATAGTTGATATTTATCATCTTTACGATATAAAAATAAATGAGCATTAAGCAGAGTACAACATACAACACACCATTGCGGAAACAGTATTGACTACAGTTTTAAATAAAACATATCCTTCTAAAATTACCCCCATTTAGATAAGATTCGATGAATTTCTTAATCCTGTCATTCTGTTTGAAATTGAAATTCACAACATTCGTTTCATATTTCATGGTTATTTAATGTCTAATTAAAGCCAGATTACATTCTTTTGGTTTCACTGGATATTGCTGTTGAGGTCGGTGTAAGTTTGTAAAATGAGACCAGTGCCAATATAACCCAAGATATTCTCAAATACCAAAGTACTTTTGACTTCCGACTTGCTACTTCCCAAGTGTAGGGTAAGGGGTTAGCATGTTCTGCTCACTATCTGACTCCTCTCTACTGTCTGCTTTTATCCAGTAGTTATTCCAGTAGTCTCTGGCTTTTGAGTTTTGAGCATGAAATAAGAGGTGTGCAAACCCCCAACCTGGAAGTCAAGTTGCACTAAACCTAGAAATCTGAAACCTCAAGTCCTCCAAGTTTTGTACTGTTTGGTGTCGGTTTTTAGTAAACTGGGGATTCTATTTGAGTACCCTGTACACTGTACACTGTACATTGTACATTGTATATTGAACGTGGATACATACATCAAAAGAAAATATTATTTGAGGCCCTTCATCCACATCCATCCATCAGCTAAATATTCTTCAAGTTGGAAACTATCCACCAACTCCAAAATCCAAACTTACACCATTTGCAAATGTATATAAAACCAGGTATAAAAAATTCAGCTTTCCCGACTTTTACCGTTCTCCGAAATTCTAGTACTACAAACATCAACATCAACAACCACAATGCCAATGCCAACAACAACGACAAGCACAGAAATTCAAGACTTTTAACATATCCGGTCTTTGAGATATTCAACAATCCCTTTTCCTTTCAAGTGGTAAGTGTTGAATGGTGAGTTGTGAAGAGTGAAGAGTTATGGTGAGGATAAAACGATTGTGATGTACTTGACTTGAGACTTGAGGCTCTACTCTGTAGGATGACAAAGTTTATGAGTTGATATACACGAGAGAGATAAAGAGAATTCGGCATTGGGAATACTTGGAAAAACCTCACTGTAGACTGTAGACTAAAGTCTGAGGATTGGATGTAATAGAATACAGGATGTTCAAGATCTCTCTTCAATACTTCCGAGAACATGAACATTGAACATGAGCAGGAACATGAACTCACCACCTTTTTCATTCCACACCATTCCATTCTACATTGTACATTTGACGCAATATAATGTTTCGCTTCATTGTCACTAGTCGTTTGCATACAAAATATCAGGCATTTATCTGTGTGCTGTATATATTAAGTAACTTACATAATAGGTACTAGGTATTAGATATCGAGTAAAAGCAACTGTATGTCTCTGGGTGTGAATAATAAACACTTGCTCCCACTCACCCACTTTCACCCCTTTACTTATTTTTCTCTGGAATCTAGAATCTAGAGTTCAGAATCTAGATTCTAGATTCTAGAGAATTTACATAAAAGGAAAGTGTTTGTGCGGTTCATATCTCACAGGATAAATCTTCCTGGGAACGGTTTAATGGTTAAATGGTCCTTAACTTTAACTTTATTGTGATAAGAACCTTTCAACTGTCATCAAAATATCCACCTCCTTTCAACTCTTCACTCTCCACAACTCCATTTCAACTTTATACTTTATACTTTCAGTGCTCTCTACTTCTACTTTGTACTTGGATCCTTCAGATTCTCTTCCAGTATCTTTTTTCTTCTCCCATTTCCCACTCCCAACTTCCCACTCATAAACATCAAGTATCATACATAAATATATGTATAATAATATCCAAACCACAAACCAAACCAAGCTATACAATACAATACAATCACTTTGTGTCCGTGTAAACTGTAAACTGTACACAAAGTTCATATTTAAAAGTACGAGACGACGAGACTGCTTTATAGAATATGAAATATGGAAAATGGAATAGGAAATAAATTGGATTTCATTTTCCATTTTGATTTTATCGTTAGAGTGATATGTGATATCGCTACAAATAGTTACGAATTTTTTGTACCCAGTTTATAATTTCTGTGCATTTTGAATCGAGAATCGAGAATCGAGAAGCCACTAAAATGTCAAAGGTAATAATAATAATAATAACAACATTAGTTATTATTTGTTGAAAAGTCATAATTTCTAGTCTCTAGTTTCTAGGCAAATATATTTCCCGACTTTTTTGTACCCAGTGATATGAATAACATGGTTCGGGGTCATGAATGACTTTTCTAGACTCTAGAATCTAGAATCTAGAATCTAGGTGGGTGTCACATAATTATTTAGTCATTAGAAATGATCAATTGACGCTCTGAACGAAACTGTCTGTCTGCCTTTATTTTATTCTTTTATAAAAATACGTTCTGTATTTGTATGAAAAATCTTCAATTGAGGAAACGAAGTAAATAGTTTACGTGGGTTTTATTTGAAACCATTAAAAATAGCAAACATGAGACAAGAAACACAAAGCACCAGAATAACCAGGCACGAGACATATAATTGAAAATTTATTGAATTGGAAATTTTGGGGTGAAAGAGCCTGCGAAATTGGTTGTAATTTTATTCTTCTTCGAGTTTTAAATTTGATGTGCAAAAATATCGTCTTCTATACAAATATACTTTGGGTTTATAAGCTTGTGGATTTGAAAAGTGAAAGGTAAAAAAAATATAATCCTACTGATATCTATAATTTAGCATTTAGAATCATTAATGAACTCTGCGTCTTGTGTATCCTTTTTATAACTCAAACCTCAAATGAGATAGGAAATTGGTAGATTGGTAGAAATTTGGCTGGACAATTTGGCATCCCTTTTAACTATTTACAAGTTTTCGGATTTGGATCTGGATTTCCAAGAACAAGTAAGTGACTTGATTCACACCTCAATATTCACATTGTAACATACAATTACGACCAGCTTCAGCTCCACTTCTTTCTTGAGAAAATCAAACTCGGATCGTTACAAATTACAAACTAAACCAAATCAAACCAAACAAAGTATTCAAATAGCCCTGCGAAAATGACATTAGGTTAGATATCTCGTTTTTTGCATGCAAACTCTTTTTACGCTGGTAAAATGGAGACCCGTAACACTTTTCTCATTGCTTCCTCAATCCGTGTTACAATTTAAAGCAACTCTAATCGGTACCTGAGTTTCTGGTCAAACCATCACATTTCACATAAAATGAGTGGTCCAGATTCATTATTTTACAGAGCGTACATAATCTGTGACCTTGAGTTCCTCCAGGACGAAATCAATTTCATTTTTCAAGCTTTTGA